>JACGAQ010002990.1:0-34377 GCA_014119065.1 Orius insidiosus | reverse complement strand
AATAGAGAAGGGACAAAAGGACTTTTTAGCTCTCCTTGATTTAATGAACTCTCCCAAGTCCCTTTTGAAACTATGAGAAACAATTGCGGCGAACAGATGTCCCTCGTTCAAACGATTCAATTAAGCCTCTTTTTTTTCCATTCATACTCTTAGGCAATTCTACACACTCTTAGATTACGAGTTCAACCTTTGAGAATTCATGCCACTCAATAGAAAAAATTAACATCATTTAATCCACTGCTACACAATCTCGTTTTTCTCTTCTGAATGAGTTGGATGTAAATGACCTGATTTAAGGTTTAAAGACTCCCGGTTTTTTTAAGTGGGCAGAGTAAAAGCCAATCCTTGCGAAATTGAGGCCTTTGTCAACACGTCTTAGCCAAGACTCCCCTAGTGGGGATAGTGAATGCGGTCTCCGAACAAAAAAAATGGGGAAGAATCACGTAGTAGCGTGGCTGATAAAAAAAAGTTTATTTTAGGTTGAAGGAACCTTCTATTCAAATCTTAAGGATATTAGTCACTGGACGACGACGTTTTGAATAATAAAAATGACACGTGGAATCGATTTTCTCACTTTGTCGAATGTACAACACCCTTGTAGAAAATGGAGTTCTTTTGTTTCTTTAACTCTGAATGTCACCAAACCACGCGATAGAGCAATGAAAAACAATGGTAGTGTAATAACAAGATTTTCTGGTTAGATTAGAAGAGACAATCAAATGTCACGTGAGGGTGGAGAAATGTATATTGCTCATTAACATGATTAAGATCTTATGAATCAGTAATGGACAATCAACAAGTGAATTATGAAACCGTTTATGAACGAACATCCTTGGAGTTGACATCTGTATAAAAAAAATAACGTGAGAACTCCTTTTTTTGATTCGTCACAATATATCCTTTCACTTTTTTTTATATTTAATAGTCAATACATTCTATTTTAGCGTGTGAAGCAACCAATTTTTCCTCTTGTATTGGTTTTTTCTGAAAGGACCCTGGGGTGCATTATGGTAAGGAAGATGCCCTACTTTGAGACGGACAACAAAAAAAGGTGGAACGGTACCAGACAATAAAAAGGCTTCAGCGTGTCATAAAAAGTTAATTAACGACGTAAATTTAAAATTCAAATACGCTAGACTGGGATTAGACTAATGCCTGATTCACTTGTGCGAGCACGAGGGAGGAAATAACGAAAAGTGGGAGTGGAGAACGAAAATTAAACCTTGTTTGAATTGGGAGCATCGACCCTCCAATAACAAACGTGACCTTCAAATATTCCGCGTTCGCCAGTTTTTTTTTGGACGTAAGAGAACGGAAAAAGTTCTGGAATGTTTCGTCTCAAACCGTCCATAGAAGCGTCATGCATCACGAGATGCGGAGTACTTAAAGAAGTTAAGCGCATAAAAACATTCCAGGCTTTCCATATTTTTATAGTTTCTTGGTTCAACGCTTCTCTAAGAACAGAAATAAACGGAAGTGTGCCCACCAGTAGGTCAAAAACGTTTTATATTCTACTTTTTAAAAAGCGAAGCAAAAATGTCAACGTCTAAAGGCAGTGAAATATTCGTTCCAAAAAAACAGTAACTCAACGTCATGGTCTGAAAAGCAAGCAGGAACTGCTTAATACATTCGAAAAAAAAAATTCATGTTTAAGTTTGTAACTTGGGTTCATTTTGGCTGAGAATGACCAAAAAAGAGTCTTAAAAAAATGCGTTTTTAAGTTCTAGCCCTGTAAATCTTCTCTTTTTGAGCATGTGCGTTCCATCTGGGGGGCCCTTAAATGATTAGATAAACATTCTTCTTAGATAAACGTTACTAGATAATATCGACTTACGCTGACATTTTTATTTAACACATTTTACGTCGTACGTGATCACCTGAAGGGTTATCTTTGCCACGTGTCCTGAAGTAATTATACCGTCACGCTATAGGGATGATTACCCCTTATTTTTCAGGATGGCCCAGACCATGAAGAAATTAATAACAACCCTTGATTTCCTGGAAAGAATCCCTAAAAAATTCAGAATACGAGAAACTCGAAAGTTCTTGTTTTTATCTCGCTGAATAGATCGTTGACCCTTTGAGCTTAAGGCGGATTCGCGAAAAGCAATTTTAAGAAACGTATACAATTTTGTTGATTCTTATCGATTTCAACCAATTTCTGTATAATTTAAATAATGGATAAAGGAGTTTTATTGACCGCACCTGTCGAACAATAAACAAAAATCGATTTGTCTAATTTCTCTAATAGAAACAGAGGAAATTATCCTGTTAATCGATAACCAAAGGCGTTTTTACGTTCCAAATATGTCCGACCACTTTTCAAAATTAATCTTCTTTTTTCTTGTTGTTTTAGGCTTTAGGCAGAGAAATCTGGTCGCACGGACGTATCGTCAGGTCGGTTCTCCGCCTGTGCGAGCTTCTCTCAGTCGGCGAAATCGAAGATTCTCCCGGTCGGATCGCGAACGCGACAAGATTCGCGGAAGGGATCGAAAGGCGTTGGCAGCTCCTCTACTTGAACTGCCTCGAAATCCAGTGTGCCATCGAACACAAAGCGACCAAATTAAAACAGGTTCGTTTATATATTTTTTAAATTAAAATTAACACCGCATCTAAAGGGGAGGTTAAATTGACGCTAAACTTTATACGGGCGTTTAAAAAGATTTTTATTAATTAATCCAATCCATTATTGATGGAGTCAATTTTGACGGATGCTTTGCTAAATAAGTACAACCTTTTACCCTTCAAAAGGTTGAAAATCAAGCAAATCCTTGTCTTGATGATTCTAAGATACTGCGTCACTTATCTCGTTTAAAAATGGAAAGCCATTGTCTTTTTTGCGGCCACTGCATAGTCACCAAACCGTCGCTGCTTGAAGGAGGCTTCTTGCCCCTTCATTTAATTAGACCTTGGTCCGAATCACGACTCGACAAAAAAAGTCGTGGTCATCGAGCCCCAATTTGTCCGTTAAGAAAACGCCCACCGTTTTGTCACCTGAGCAACATTAAAGTAGTCACGAAAGAACGATTTCCCTTTTTTGACATTTTCAATGCACATCTTTTGATGAGCGGTTTCAGGTCCGATTACTAAGCCGAGAACAATGGAAATTCCTTGTTGTGCCCTATCAACATAATGATTTCTGGATTTTTTTCCTTCTTCCCGTCCTTGCGCGAAGATCACGACTATTAACGCCCTTGAACGTTCGATCACGCGATCGTTAACGTCCAAAATGTCCTTTCAGGGGTCAAAATATACAGCCAATAAATGACTTTCTCCGAAGACTCAATTTCCCATTTGAACTTGTTAATTATGAAGAGATGAACCGGGTGAAAGTATGCAAATGCACTTAAAATGTCGTCGTTTCAATAAATCATCTTTAATTGCCCTTTAAAAAACGTTTTTATAGGGATGGATCTCAAGAAGAATTTAGTCTGTCTTCTGTCCTGTATATGCTCGAAGGTATTTTTTATTCGTCTTGTTTTCCCCTTTCCAAGCATGATGTGTTACTGAGTATAATATTTATAAGCCCATCGAGGTCGGTAATGCCGAAAACTGGACCGCTTTCGAGAAGTTAACACCTTTCGAGGGCCCGGAAGAGACGTTAACAACTATTATTAGGCAGACACATAGTTTTTCGGGTGCTCTAAAGTTTAAAGTGAAAACTTTTAAACGGATATGCCCATTATCAAAACGTCAAATCAGGTCTGATCACCCACAGAATCAATTTTGAACTTCCAAAAATTATTAACGCTTTCCTGAAAGAACCATTACAAAGATGGAGTTTTTAAAAGCAAACTCATGGTGAAAGGATATCAAAATATAAGAGAATCAAGTGGGGCAATAACAGTATTAAATTCCGAGCCTCAAGAAGTTTTTCCTGGCAAAAGGCAATTAAATAAAAGATTAATCCGTAGATGAAATGGGACGTCGAAGGCTCCCGAACAGTTCACATCCGCGATATGATGAAACAGACGCTTTACGCGAATCACGAACGACTCGAAAATCAACTTTATAGGTAACCCATATTTTGAAGGCATGAAGGGGTAATTTCATATTCTTATTTCGAAATAATTCTACACTTTGAAGATCGTTTTGATAGAAATATGCGGATTCGTGATAAGTAACAAGACATTCCGACGCCTTCCAAGATGGCAAAAAGTCTTCCTTCGTTGTTTGTTCAACATGAATTTTTAGCTAGCTAAAAAGGGAACCCAAAATTCTGAATCCAAGATTTTACGGTGGGATTCTTCCTTAAAAAGAAAGTTTTCTTTATCTCAAACGGTCATCGATTTTTTTCCCTTCTTTTACTCTAAGTAATTTGACTAAAAGTAATTGACTTGAAGATTTAGATATCGAAAGTCGGACTCTTCTTTAAGGTAAAAAAAAAAGGAGAAGACCACTTTTCGAAAAGCCGCTCCAATTCGACCTAGTTGTGCCTACCCCGGGTACAAATTGTCCTTCTGTTTTTCACCTCGCAATTATCTTTCTTCTTGTCATACCGGACGGCGGAGAGAACAGTTAGGTTTTGATGCGTTGAAAAGGTCACCGCACGATCCGGCTGATAGAAAAATTAAATATTCCGCAGTTCAATCATTTTAATCTCACGTTTTCCTCGTAAGTTTTGATCCAAAATTTTTATTGGACTCAACTCCACCCGATCACGTTTCTGCCATAAAGGTAGCGATTTTTCGATTTGAAATTAAAACATGAAGGCTTCAAGGCGGAACAAATCGCTCTCAAAAGGGATGGAGGAAAAAAAATTACGTCATTTTTGCGTCAACCGTTCTTTTCACGTTGAAATCCTTTCGAGACGCCCAACGAAATATTCGGGGCTTCTAGAGAAAAGCAGGGGAAAAAAAATTTATACTGCTTTTTGTATTCAGAAGAAAACGTGTGATAATGCTTGGTCTTCTATTCCACTTCATATTTTACGGATTCCTACGGGGGGGACCTTGAGACGAATCTATATTTAAAAAAGGGACATGACACGGACCCGTTTCTATTTCCAGTCTGGAACTCAAACGATGTTTATCGCGTTTCATTGAGCTTAAAGGTCAGTGACGTGATTTTTTTTCTCCGCCCAATTACGAATCTTAAAAATCTCCTTAAACGCCAATTAAAATCTAATTGAAACAGGTGGTCACGTCGGGAAAGGTTGCACGCCTACACCAAGTTCAAGGCCGGAAATTCCAAACTTCAATATTTTCAAAAAGCTACAGTCAAAGACCTTTTTAAACCTAAAATCAACCTGTGAAATTTTATTTTAAAAAACCGTTTATCTAAAACGTGACGAAATTTTCGCGATTTCCTTCAGGCGATTTTACGTCTCTGTTTTTTCGATTATTGTTATTTGCCATGATCTATGTTTTTAAATTAATTTCATGACTTGGCTTTCAGCCTGAGGATAGGTTATGACATAAAAAGTTTTTTTGAATTTTAAAACAATTTTCCAACCGGAGGCGTTTTTTTGTTTTAATTTTTACATTATTTCATTCCAGAATCAGTTAAATTTTTCTATGAAAATACATTCTTAATCTATTAAATGTCCTTTTCCTTGAAAAACTTACCCCTCATGGCTATTTTGTCGATGAAATTGCTGGTTGCAATTTTAGAGTTGCCTGCGGGGGGAAGAACAATTTTACACAAATTATGGATACCAGAAAGCTGCACTTTTTGTCTTTTATTTCATTTCTCATCATATTCATGGTTTTTTTTCCGGCCGACTTAAAACTGGTTTTTTCCCTGTGTATTTTTTGGACTAATCATTTTTTGATTGCCGTCCGCTGGATCGCTCCGGTTAAGGATCTTTACTTTAGCACAATGGATTATTTACGCCGGTGTCAAAACTCATTTTAAGGGAAAGTGAGTTTAATAATTTGGTAACACGAAAAAAAAAAGGGAGAGAGCGTGACCCGGTGTGTCATTAAAGATTTTTCCCGCATCATTTTCCAGTGAATATCAATTTTTATTTAAACAAACAAAAAAAAACCTTAAAATATTCCCTTTTTTTGGTGGCATTGCTTTCAAGCTGCTTGGGGCAAAAGATTTGATGTTCACCCGAAAAGTTGACTGGAAGGAAGTCACTTATGACTAAAATAGAAGACAAGTTTGGGATAAAAAAGAGGAGAAATTGACTTTTTTTCGGTTGTGACATGAGGTGTGGTTCCGGCGTTCATTTCCTGCCCCGGGACGCCAATTATAAAATTGAATCGGTTTTTTTCACCTTTGTGCGCCTTTTTGAAAAGTAAGAAGGTTACAGCTCAGGGTCGTGCGTTTGATCCGGACTGAAAAGGAGAACTTGTGGCCCAGGAATGAACAAAAACCGGTAGGAAACGTGACGATAAATATTTAACGATTGTCTTATTAGGCACCCCTGAAAAAAAGATTAAAAAGTGTCAGCCTTTTGATTATTGCGTAACGGTATCCTCTTACTTTCCACAAGCTCTTTATCACGAAAAATCCTACGGACGGGTTTCATGATTTCGGATTTTATACCTTTCCCTCTTAGATCAGAAAACGTTTAACGGTCCGTTAGCTCGAAGGGAAAATGGTTTCCGTGACAGATAGAAGAAAACAATCGAACAGCAGGTGCCCGAAAGTCTATCGCCCACGGACGCCTACCGCTATTATGCAAACGAAGGGTGCATTTGTGCTAAAAATTACCTGTCCCTAGCGGCAGCGTTGACCTCTCGGCAACCAACCACGGACCAAAGTTATAGACGTTCCGTAAAAAATGGGAAATGTTGAAAATTTAAACACCGAGGCGTTTTTCGTGTAACCCTACTGAAATATAATAATTTTTATTTCTTGATAATGCTTTCTAAAGAAATTTTGTCCACTATATCCCTCTTTAAAGCGAACTTCTCGTTAAAAACCCTCTGGGCCCTTGTTGCGTTAAAAAAACGATATTTCATCGACCGCAAAGACGACTTTTAAGTGCAATAAACCGGTCCCTTAACTGACCCAGAGAAAGGCCGGCAGCCTTGACTCAGGAGAGAGAAAAACGTCGTTTTACAACTTGAACTTTTAGGGCTTTGTTAGGGAGATTTTGCAAATCCGATTAGAATCCTACAAAAACAAATTGCAACTCCGTTCACGTTTCAGTCGCGACCATGTTTCCTGTGTATATTTTCATCTTTATCAAGAAACGACTGGTACATTTTTTTTAAACCCGTCCTTGCAGATCCGAATGGAAAAAAAAGAAACCTTTTTCACTTCTTTGTTCACTTTTTCGTAATAGTCCTTCGCTTTTGATTGAATTTTCGGTCTTTTATGCGTGAAGTATTTGTCAAGAGCTGAAATTTCAATAGAAATATCTAGTGTTGAAACCCCTTTTTACCCCTTGAAAATCAAATTAAAATGTACGAAAATCCAACAAAATTTAGCTTAAATTTGCCTTTGTGCAAACTTGTGCAAGAGTTTGGTTCCCATAATTTACTGAAGTCATTGTCCAATTTTGTCCTTGAAATTAACCAAACCAAGACATCCATGCCTTTTTCGATAGTTTTGTTTTCCTCAAAAATATGTCCTTTTTTCAAAATAAAATCCATTTTTGTGGCCAAAGTTTTTCTTGTTCAAACTTTCAGTTTTCACCCTTGTTTTTGTGTTTTTTTGACCATACGATATGGCATTTTTTGAGCATTTAATTAGATTTTGTAAGTTTTTAAATATTCTAATTAAAATTTCCTTCTGTTTAGGGTTCTCCTCTGTCGACTTCTTCTGTGGACAGTGATGAAGAGCCAGTGACGAAACATCGAAGACTCAATCAAGCGACACCTATACCCAGGGACGTTTTTCAGGTAATCTCATTTTATCTTTTTAAAAAAACCGCACCTTTTTTCCGTTTTAAAATTATACTTTGAGTCATCGTACATTTATTACGCGTGCAAAAATTACCCTCGATGGTAATCTACAAATTATAGTTTTGCCTTGGTTACGTTTCACAACATGATTTTTTTTTCGAAGGATGAAGACGTGTTGATGGAGGCGGAGGACACGCCGGTCCCGGTCGAAGACGAAGTGATGGAAGTCGAAAAGACGGAAGTCGACGGTCTTGAAGTCGTAGAGACCTCACCCGCCTTCATGAAAAGCCCACGGATATTCGACATGACGATCAACGCCGAAACGGAAACCCCCCCGCCAAAGAAGGCGTCACACGTCAACGAATCGAACTCGACGAGAACCACTTACGACTATTCGAACTCGACTCTAAATATACGAGGTACGAAATTTTTTGGCTTCTTATCAAAATATTTGACATCAATCTTACCTATTTTAACACTTCATGCTTTTTTCAAAACGTGATATCATTTTTCTTTTACAAGAGAAATCTTTTAAAGGTTCTTCCTTTTTGGTTTTGGTCATAAAAAAGAAAACACAGGAAGAACGCACAAGGAGAGAGGAAAAAAAAATATGGGACGGCCTTAACAAATCTTTAATTGGTTACCGATGAACATATTGATCCTTGTTTTCTCCATCAATTAAAAATGTTTTACACCTATAAAAAAATAGGCCGTTGACACTATTTTAGGCTTGTAACATCGCCAGCCGCTAGTAGGGCAAATATTTTCTATACCACTAATGTTTTTTTGTATTTTTTTCTAATTTTACAGCCGGCCCCAAAAACATAAATTGCCAAAAACAAGGTAAAGACTGCTTTTTCAGTTTTTGGTATGATTTATTTTTTGGCACGTCAGTAACAAAATCCTATAACTACTAAAAATTTGCACTTAAAAAAACCAACATTTTTTTTACATTTTTAAAAATATGTTTCATTTATATTTTGTTTAAGAAACATTAATTTACCGGATTTGCTGGCGTTGCCATTAAAAATCCACCCATTACCCCACATCGTACTTACTATGAAATTGCAAAGGAATAACAATTTCGTATTAACTGAAAACGACTTTTTGTTTGAAAGTGTGCCATCTTTTAATATCCGCAAATGGATTTTCACACTTTATCCCACGTAAACCTAGTTCTGTACATCCTTTAACTT
Organism: Orius insidiosus; assembly: GCA_014119065.1. Taxonomy (NCBI): domain Eukaryota; kingdom Metazoa; phylum Arthropoda; class Insecta; order Hemiptera; family Anthocoridae; genus Orius; species Orius insidiosus. The sequence continues at coordinate 25,379 of JACGAQ010002990.1, read as the reverse complement.
TCTTTTAAAAAATTTTTAATATTAAAAAGACCGAGCATGCTTGTCCACCGGGCACGTGGTCTCCCTCCCTTTTTTTACCTGCTTACTCAAAGCCTTAACGGTCATATCAGCAGATGTTTGGCCATGTTCACTTTAGTACCAAGTGCTTATATAACTGTGTATGTTTTTTATTTATTATTCTCTAAATTTGGCGTCTTTCCATTGTTTGTAATTACTTCCTTAATTGTTTTTTACCGCAAAAATTGCAAGTCCTATATTAATCTTAAAACCTTTTATGTTTCGTCCCAGTTTTCTTAATGTTTGAAACGTGTTTGAATGCTAGTTTTCATTTTCAATTCATTTTGTTTTCAATTATCTTTTTCTTTTTTAGATCCGCTTGCAATAATAGAATCGGTACTTTTAATTTTAAACATTCGGACACGGACACAGATGTCGAACTTCCAGTTGAAGAACCGCAAGATGCTGCTCAGAATAAAACTGAAGAAAGTTCTGAAGATGAATGGACTTTTACAGACAAGGTGAGCTCTTTTATGGAACTCAAAATATTCATTTCTTTAATTTTTTCTTTTCTAGACTGCGGAGAATAAACGTCTCGGTGTTGAGCTAGTATTGGACAGAACGAGTCAAGAAAGATAAAGAAATTAGTGAGTAAGGCAGAAGAGATGGTGGCGTCGCCGCAGAGGGCCAGATCGGATGTTACTAAGTTGAAAAGAGTAAAAGAATGGCTTCGGCAGTATCCAGACCAATCGATCGGTGATAGTTGTGATGCGAGCGGTGAATATACGACTGAAGACGATGAAACCGATTCTCGAATCTATGAAAACACATGCGACTCGACATCTGTTGATTTGGATTCAACGATCGTCAACCAAGAGTCGACAGAATCGCTTCTTCAAGAACCTCGTGTCAAACTCCGCGGTAACAAAAGCGGAAATCAAAGACCCTGGAGCGTCTCCGATGCTTCCATAACTTCTCCTCACATATTAGACCGTGCTCATTCCATATCTGAATCCGCTTTAAACAAACTATCTGAAAACCGTAAAATGGAATCTTCTATTCTTACCGGAAGCACTCTTTCGTCCTCAACAGTCGAAGATACAGCTCAGACTTTAGAAGGAAGTGGCTACTGCTCAAATTCTTTGCGTCGCAAAAAAACCAAACTTCGCAAAAAGGTATTTTTGTATTCTATTACATTTTTCAGTATTTTATTGTTCATTTTCAGGGAAGAAAAAGTGAATCAGGTTCTGATGGTCTTCTGGCGATGTCGGACGGTAGCCATCCTAATTTGGGATCACCTGCCAAACTTCTTCCAAAATTGACTTCTCGTAGACTTAGTGCTGATAAAGGCTTTGGTGATTCTCCTCATCGAAGATATGCTTTGAATGTAAGAAATAAATTATTAGTTTTTTCTATAATACAATTTTTTTAGGTTGAAAGTCCGAGTTCTTCAGAAGCAGAGAGTGATGCTAGTGAGAAGTTAAGACGTAAGACGAGTAGGCCAGAATTTAAAATAGGTCCGGCTTTTAAAGTATCGACATATGCCGAAGTCAAACAAGTTGTATCAAACGATAGCTCATATTCAGAACAAGCTTGGGATAACTATCAAGAAAAATACATGTCTGAAGCCTATTCTGAAGATCCTGTCGACTCTGAAGCAGCTAGGAAGCTTCTCGATTTCGGCGACGATTATAGAAATTTCTTAGACAGCCAATCTGACTGCGCTTCAAGCTTAGGAAGAAATACGTTCCATCGACGATCGAGAAATAAATCGAACCAGGATGAAGAACCTTCAAGCGACTAGAAGATATCGAAAATTCATCCACACCTCAGACCAACAGTATAATTTCTCAGAACATGTTTTCACAACACAACTTGCTCGAGCTTCTCCTCATCTTGTACTGGCCAAAGACTTTGTAAGTTCACAATTTGTTGTTGTTAAGGGTATTGTCTATCACAGTGCCTTAAATTTGAGGAAATTTTGGTTTTACAGGATGCTCAAAAATGACACTAAATTTATTTTTTTAAATGTTATGTATTGTTTTTGAGCCATTCATTCAACAAAAACATGCTCACAACTCTAAACAAGCCAAATAAACCCTCTAAAAAAAAAACGTTTACATTATTGTGGTCTATTGAACAAAAAAGCTTAACAACCAAAAGTCTTGTAAAAAGAAATTTTTTAAAAGGAAAAACTGAAGAAATCATCTTCAAACAAGGGCTATATTGAAATTTTTTTATCCTGAGTTGATTGTTGCTTTTTGTTTTTCTATTTTGTGCGATACATATTTTATTTTTGCTTTCAGCCACGTACCAAACAAAACTATATAAATTTTTTTCCTCTCTTTTTGCAGGCCAGTATCAACACAACGTGCCAAGATAACGTGAAATATTTAACAGTTCTGTTGAAAAAACTAGAAGAGGAGACCTTTTTATCGCTAACTCAAGAATGCAAAGAAATCAGAAGTAAGTTTTTTGTTTATTAACCTTCAAATTTAAAATTTAAATCAAATACAACTACGGAATCTTGTTGAAGGACCTTTTGTTTTATTTTTTCTTATTATCGTTCTTTTTATTTAGTGCATATTCCATACATCCTTTAACGCACTTTTTAGCCTTGACATCCATTTTTTAAAAGGAAACCTGTTTTGCCTTCTACCTGACAATTTAATGTCACTCTTTAATCATTTGAATTGGAAATTTTGCTATCTTTATTTTAAATAATCAATGTTTTTGAAATATGAGAAATATCGCATCTTTCCCAGAAACTTGAGAATTGAGATTGCAAGTGGGCATTGTGTTTCTTGTTATGTGGGTGTTACTGATCTTTTTCAAAATAATATTTTTTTTTTTTTACTCTTTGTTAAGAACATTAATTTATGGCCCCGTCATCATTGTTTAATCATTTAGCCATTTAGAAGATATCAAAAAGTCAAGGAAATATTGCCATGTGACCTCTAGTTAAAAATATTCATTATTTCAATTAAAATTGTGTTTAAATTTTTTTATGTTAATATATTGCTTAGGGTTAACCAATTGGAAATTTATTTTAAATATTGAATTGAATGAATTAGGAAGATAAAAAGTTGGCGCCAGTTGGGATTCGAACCTTTACCTTTGGCTTGCGAGCCCAAGTCTTTTAATTGTCTTCTAAAGTAAGATTTTCATGCTATTAGGGTTAAGGAATGCAAATTTGATTAAACTTCTTGGAATCGTTGTAAAGTTTACTACGTGAAAGCTCTAGGCTTTCTGAAAAAGGAATAAAATTTTAATAAAATTCTCATCACCTGAACGATTCATCCCCACTTTTTCGCGTCCTTCCGGACGTTTTTCAACTCTCTCGCGGGGGCCTCTCTTGCGTTTCAGTCTACATCACGTCTCCCGCATTTAAACGTTTCGGGCCCCCCTAATAATTAATCGAGTATGAAAAATACGAAAACAAAATAAAAAAATTTGTTTTGTTTAAAATAAGTTCATGTTTTCTGTGTCTGTGATATAAACCAAACTGGGGCCGAAGTCTACACAGGAAATCGGAACGCAGACGGACCTCTGCGGTAATAAAATTTAATAATAAAATAAAAACCTCCATGACAACCACCTTATATAATTAATTAACTCAAAATTATTTATTGAAAAAATTTGGTTTTTGTTACAAAATAACAAATTCCTGTATGAGAAAGTCGTTATGCCGGACGTTTCTTATTATTTTCACCGTTGAACGGCCAGCTGGAAACCGTATTGTTGCTCTTCTGTGAAGAGATTGCGTAAGGAGAACCTTTGGTTTATTGCGACACCTCTAAAAAAAAAGACAGTGAAAAAACACACCTAAATTCAGACCGTTTTCGATCCACGCCTTTCACCCACTCAATTTTTTTTAAAGTCGTCATTGCATTTTTTTTAATCGCTGAAAACGTCAGATTCAAGGACGGAAAACGTTAAATATTAAAAAAAATTGTAAAAGGTGTGGAGAGTAAAAGAGTCTAAAATTAACAAATATCTACCATCAACGTCCCACTCAAAAATAAACATTATGTAATTTCACAAACAAAAAGATTAGGTCAGGTTTTTTCTTTCTCTTATTCCCTTTTAGAACTAAAATAGTTAAAAATTGAAAACAAATTTGCCAACGTTAAATATTTTTTGGGTTCTTTGAACCGAGTTGTTTTCCTTGAAATTTCACCCACTTTTGACACCCACGAAAAAAAAAAAAAGAAAAAGTTGTGTTCGTAAAGTGTTCCAAAAAAACAGCGCCACAGACAAACTCATTATTACTCAAAAAATATCTTAAATTGACCCTACGGGGTCTGTGCGGCTTCTCGCAAATATTTTTTCCCCAGAAAAAACGATTGTATGAATTTGGTGAGCGAATGCATTTTTCTACCTACTAGCTATAAAATCACTCAATTTTGAGCTCAAATGAGAGATCCATTTTAGAAATGAACCTTGGATTATGACCGAGAAATGAGACTCGTAAAAGGGTAAAACGTTCGACCTTTACCATAAATAGGCTTTCAATATAGAATAGATAATACTGAAAAAAATTTTTTTTCCTTCCATGGCATCCACTATTTTTTATAATTAAGGCGCAAGGTCATTAAACTTTTTAAGCGGATGCATCCCAACCGGTAAGTAATGATCTGTTTCACAAGTTGATCATCCAGAATTAAAAAAAAAAAATTTTTTTTCTTGTACATAAACACTTTTTTTCCTGATATCTGTTTGTGATAATCTTATTTTGCAATCTGAATATTAGTATTTTTGTTTATTTATAAGTCAAAGTGAAAACCTGGGAATTCTTTTTTCCCCTCTTTAATTTTCTCATCATTTTTGAAAGATGAGGAATAAATTAGAATTTGAAAGAAGGGAAAGTACGTAAAACTTAGAGAGTTTTAATTGAATTGTTTTATTTTGTTTCTTAGGTCTGATCGAAAGATGGGGTGGTCTCGAAAAGAAGTCGGAAGACCTTCAGCGTTTGAGGGCTCTTACGCGGGAGATGTCAGCGATCGAAGAGGAAACGCTCGCGATCGGCGATCGGGTCGCACGTTTGGCGGTCAAAGTCGAAAATCGGGAGCAGCTCGAACTACGAAACCATGAAGTCGAGGTAAGTTCGTTCAACTGACACTCCTTTCCGCTCTTTATTGTGTGGCCTATTCAACGCGACAAACTTTCACGTTTTTTAAATTTTATTTTAAAACTAGTTAATATTTTTTTATTTTGATCTTACAAATCGGTTATTAAATTAGATTTCTATTTGGGTTCGGAAGAAGGATAGAAAAAAAGAGAGTGAGGCCTGAAAAACACGTCGAGTGCATCAGTGAAAGCTAAACAGAAATCGAATCTCAGTCAGTCTTCATTTAAACTTTGTAGATTCGCGTTCTCAGTGAAACCACTATGTCATTTTTCAAGGACATTTTTTTATAGTGTATTTCAAATTTTTGTTTTCAAGGTGAGATTTTAGTGACGTATTTTGGTGTTCGGATCACGTACGTGTTTTTCTTTCCCCTTCTTTGAGAGGCGACGCGGTTTTTGAAAGGGATCCTCGTTCATTCGTCATCCCCCGATCTCGTCCCTCGTTTTTTAGATTAGGGCAGATCATAAGGGGAAGAGGTCGTTTGCTTTTGACAAATCCTGAAAAATTCACCGGGATTTTCTGCCTTTTATGGAGGGCGATATGGAATAACGGGTTCGTGGAGGAAGAAAATCCTCACGCTAACCGCTAGGCTACACAGTAAACCGTATTCTGCTGAGCCAATGTCAATGGTCACTCAGTTTTTGCTTCTAGTAAAGGGTTTCCCTTAGCCACCCTTGCAGTAACTTAAAATTTTGCTTATGATTTTTATCTTTTTATAGACTGAAAGATCAAGCTAAACGCTGTACGTAAGCAACTCCAACACGTAAACGTCAACGTTCATCAGTTCGTGACGAAAACGTCCCTTCAAGAGTCGTCTACACTTAAAGACGACATCGCAAGACTTTACAGGACGTTCGAAGATGTTCACGATAGGTAAGGACTTATGATTTTCCCTTTTTCCCCTCCGCACCATTTCAACAAAAACCGCACGTAAAATATTTAGTAGGCGATAAATATTTTATGAATCCTTCTCCCCTTATATGACTCAGGGATTGTGGTTTGTTTGAAAATATGGTTTTTTAACACCCTGCTCGCCCTTTTTTTGGAAGGGAGATTGTTTTTCTTGTTGTCCGAGACTCTGATTTATTTCCTTCGTGAAAACTAAAAGATGGCATTACAAATTGAGTCATATTTTTTTTTTTTTATTTATTTAGGGTATCTTCGGAAGAAGAAAGTCTGAAGCAGCTTACAAGCACGTGGCAGCAATTCGAAGTCAATTTGTCCAAACTTCAAAACGAGTTGACCACCGATTCTGAGACGCTTCGGCTTCTCGACCAGGCGCTCGTCAAAGAGGAAGAAGGGACTGGAAGGGTCCCTCCCCACCTCGCCACCTCCATTCGCGATCTCGCCAAATTCCTTACGGAAAAACCTCAAGCTCAACTCCTCACCGACCCACAGGTACAGTGAAAGCGCTTTCTCTTTATTTCAATTAAACTTAAAAATTAAAACCGATAAGGTCACCAAAAGAAATAACTCTTGGCAATGTCTAATTGGCAGTAATCATTATTTGTTATTTTTAAACCATTTACTGTTGTACCGATCTTTCTAAATTTGGGTAATGACGACGTCTATTTAGTTTGAAAGATGACGGACAGATGGTGGCACCGTCTCCGTTCCAAGGCTTCCCTACTGTCCTTTTTATTTCGTATTATTTTTTTAATTATTTTTATTGGGTAACCATTTTGTATCCTCAGATTTTTTATTTATTTACAAATCATTTTTTAATGTCGCTTTATGGATTTTCAGTCGTCAATCATTCAAGTTCAAATTAATGCAGTTATTGAATTGAACTCGCCCCTTTTTGTGTCGAATCATTTTTTTCATAAAAAAATAAATAACCTTGTGTGGTCGAAAAAATCTCATTTTGTCTTCTAACCCCCTTGTTTTGGTCCATCTCCCTATAAAGAAGGGAGTGAGGGGCATCCTTATAATAAATCATAAAACTATCATCAATCAGAACGAATTTCTAACTTGATCCTTTCCAAATTGTGAGGGAAAAAATGTCCAGTTTAACAAATGGGTCCCGAATGAGGCATTTTACGACGCTAATGACAAAAATCCCGAAACCATCATCCGCACATGTCCTACAATCCGGAAAGACTCGGGGAGAGAGAGAAAAAAAAACTTAATAAGGTCCGACCCTTGTGGCTTTAAAAAAATGACAATTCCCTCCACGCGTTTCAAATCTCGGTTTTTTTTATTATTTCTGCTTTTTCGGCAGATGTTGCGGGTGATTTAAAAAAAATTTATATTTGTAATATGACTCGTACAAACTTTTTTTTCTCCCACTGAAATATAAGAAAAAGAGATTTAGGGAGCGTTAAATGAATTGAGGAAGAAGGTCCCCAGCTTCTATTGGCAAAAAATACAAGTTTTCTTTCTACTGAACTTTTTGGCTTCTCAAAGAGAAAAGAGTGAACATCGATGTCTGAGCCAGGCAGTTTTTTATTTAAAAATTTTGTTTTTCAGGCTGTCTACGATATGACGCCTTGTGGAGGCAATTACTCCGATTCCGGAATCTCGGATTCCGGCTCCGAAGGCGACATGAGCGAAAGGGAACGAAAGCTCGCCGCCCTTAAACGACTAGTACGACACCTCGAGGCCGTCCTCGCGCCCGGTTCGGCCGAAATCGTCAACATGTCAAAGGTAAAAATTTTATTTAAACGTCTTTCCTCATTATTTTCTTTTCCTTCAGAGACTGGAACAGACGGAAAAGGATCTCAGAGGGCTTCAGGTCACTTGTCGAGGCATCATGGAAAGACATGAAAGTGCCGAAGCGAAGACGTTCAAATCCGACTACAACGGAAACTGTGCCAATGGAAGGATCCCGAGGTAACAATTTTTTCTTTTACTTCCCAACCAACTCCTCACTTATCGTTCCGTCCTTTGCAAGAAAGGATTAGCTTTTAATCGAGTTATTAACATCAAGATGTTCAAGAGAAGCGATTAAAACTCGGTTTCTTAACCACCCTTCTGTAACGTAATAAAGGGTCTTAAAACTCAGAGTCGTTTCAAGGCGTTTTTATGAACTCCCCAGGGGTCTTTATTTCTCAAAAGGGATTTTTTGTTCCCATTTTAACATAAATATATGAAAAATTTACTCGTTCGATTATCTTTAAATCGCTTTTTTTACCCTTAAAAGCGCATCCCGCTTTCCAAAAAAGGGCCATAAATCACAAACGGAATGAGATTGTCGCCGTTTGTCACCTAAAAAGGGCACATCTGCTCTTCCCCTTTTTGTAAAACCCCCAATACTGATTATAAAGGGATAAATAAAATATTGGAGTAAATGTAATAAAATTTTGTTTTTAATTAATGTAGATTTCGGGCCATTATGACGTTGAGTATAAACTTCACCCTTTTCCCAGAAGTTTAATTTGTCATAACTTTAAATTAAGAGGACCCGAGTAAGGAGAATTAACCCTTAAAATTGTCTACAAGGGGGTGTTCACCCTCTTTGGCCCCCACCACTTAAGAAAAAACGCATATTTCCCCTTCTCCCGCCTTCCTTTAAAACTGTTCCTGACTAATGACCTGCGATGAAGGGACTCGAGAGCTATTTACCGGAGAATTCCCTCCTATTTGTTTTCTTGTAAACAATTTATTCGCATCTGCATATTACACTCTTGTAAAGGACCCCGTTTTTTTCGATTTTAAGAGGGTGGAAATATTAACATTTAACCCATTTAAACTTTTTACTCAGGAAACTTAATGATGATTTTATTTTTTAGAATTGAGGAAGGCAAGAGAGGAAGTCGAGGTTGGTGGTTTTGGCGTGCGATTAAAGCGGGACTGCCGTTTCAAATCGCGGTGATGGCCATTTTCTGCATCGCCTGCCTTCTAGAGCCCCAATGCTGCGACGCGATGAACAACCTCAGCCTTTCGATCTCGCCCCAACTCCGCTACGTCCGGGGCCCACCTCCTGTCTAAACTGTAAATTAAAAAAAAATCCTTTTTTAAAAATTTTCAAGAAATTTTTTTAATTTATTACTTTTAAAATAAAAGGATTTTTTTTTTGTTAGGGGTCATATAGATTAAAAATTTTACTACTATTTATTCCTAACTTAAAGGTTTTTTTAAAGATAATTAGGACAGATCCTCGGCCTAACCTTAATTAGAAACAAGTACCTGCCCAACCTTTTTTTGGTTGAAAAAAAAAAATTTTTTTTTATTATTTTGTCAATGGCACAAAAATTCTGTTACCATAATTTTTTTTAAATTTTAAAACAGCAATCAAGGAGACTGGTTGATTTTTCATTTTTGTAGTTAAAAAAAGGTTTTTTTTTTATACAGATCCACTAACCTGGGCAAAATAGAATAGAATTTAAATTAGTTAATAGGGTTTTTTAATACTTATTAACTTTTGATGTCTTAAAAATTTTTTTTCTTGTCTTTGTCAAAAGCGTAATAAAATAAAACGTGTATATATTGTATGTTATTTATTTATGTCCTAATTTTCATTTAAATGGCGTGGGGAGGTGAAAAAGTCAATGATGCAAATTTCTGGATGGCATATGGGGTGAAACTGTCTGTGTCTGATGAGATCTATCAATCCGAAAGGAGAGAAAGAAGGAGAAAAGAAAAAGGCAATTCCGTTCTATCAGGAAATTTACGAGCGTCAGAAACAATCGAATTTTTTTTCAGGAAGTGTCTGAAGAACACGATGGAACTTCCTTAAAATTATTTTAAGATTTTGTGGTGGTGAGGAGTGAGGATAAAGTATGGAAAGCTTACAGTTGGCTGATTTTTTATATAAAAAATATATAGCCTCGGATGGAGGTATTCTCTAAATTTTTTAAGGCCTAAAATGGCTTGATACCAAATTATGACCGATATTTGGGCTCTCTCCGATTATTTATTATTCCCACACTAGTACGACATGTTGTCCTAAATTCAGTGACTGTAGTACCCTTGAAAGAATCCGTTTTTTCCATCTTGGTATCATCGTGACTTTATTTCTCGCTACTACGATTAAGGTTTAATTGAGACTTTCGGCGTCGGATGATGACAGGCCTCGCGCTTCTCGGCAATAACTCCAACCTCGAACAGTACGAATAGCATCTGTGTAGCTATGTTCTTTTAAAAAAACTTTCAAACATGTTTTTCTCGATCATTTGCATACACTTTCCTCGTTTAGGGCACGTACGGATTAACAGTTTCTTACGTGGTGCGTACTCGTGGGAAAGGCCCCACGTATTGACACCTCCGACCTTAAAATTATATTTGTTTTATTTCAAAAACATATAATTTTCTTGTTTTTGCGAATTTCCAATAGAAATTTTCTGCATACTAAAATTTGGTTTCTATTCTATATTTTAGTATCGCTGACTTATTTTAGAAGCGGCGTACCTTCACTTGTTCCCTGTATTCCATTTGGGAATGATGAAAAGTTCCGATTCCGTTGTAATTTGAACGATAATACACGGGTCCAGAGCCTGGTCGGGGTTGGAGTTCTGTACTTTTGAGTTGTTAGGCCGCCTACGTGACAGCAACCCCGGGTTCCCGACCCCAATCATAGCAGAGACACGCCGTCTCTCCCTCCGCCACCTTTTTTTTTCTTGTTATCTCACTTTTTTGAAGGCGTTCGAAAAAAAAAATCATCTCGCTGTATTTTTCTGAAAAGCACAGATGCGTAGAATTTTTAGACGTTTTTAAATTTTTTCATCGTTTAAAAGTTGGCGGTTTATCCGGCGATTAAAATTAATCGTCCATTAAGGTTAAAAAAGGCGTTTCCACCCTCAGACTTAACGTCTTGAAAATCAGGCTATTCCTATTCCGAGCTTCTACCCTCGACTAATTTCCGACAAAACAACAAAATTAGTCGTTAATTAACGAAATAAGAGTGTTGGGAGGAGAATGAGAGAGAAAAAAAGGCGAAGTATAAAAAGAGGGGTTTGTCCTATGTATAAATCAAGGGGAGAAGGCTCGTTTATCTGGAAAGATCCATTACAAGGGCCATGTGTGTACGAGGTATTATTGCCTTGTTTTACATACCGCCTTCTTTGATCTACTACCGTGTTTTCCCGTTTCAATTTCCCCCCTTTCGAGATTGCTACCATAAAAGTTCTTCTTGTTTAAAAAGAAATTTGAGTTTTTAGCTTAGACCGCAGTGAAATTGCGCCTTTTTTCGGAAGGATCATCATTTTATAGATTGGCCTTTTCGGCGTTTTTCTATTCTCTTAGATTGTCGGCTTCAATTACTCGGGCATTCAACGATTCCTTCGCGCGCCCCGACCACGAACTCGGTAATGAGACCCTCTTGGGCTGAATAATAAAAAAAATTATAGAAAAATAGTTTTTGTGAAATTTTTAAAATCAGATATTTTTTTTTTCGCCTCGTGAGAAATTCTTGCGTCTAAATTATTTCCTTGCCTGCATTTTCGCCCGCATGCGAAAGGCAAAATTTTTTCTCCCCACTTAATAATTTTTGTTTTTTTACATCACGGCATGAAAAATGGAATCCTTCCCCTTTGGATCTTGTAACTCTATTCTGATCTGAAGATTTTTAAAGGCAGAATAATTGATCTTGTATTTTTTTAAAGCATTTTTAGCCTATTTTTGTTCATAAAATTTAATTATTTTAGATTTGCAGTAAAGTTGTCGTTTTTATTCCGTTTAGACAATTTAAGACAAATTCGCTCAAGTTAGCCCGTTTTTCAATTTGTCTACTTTAACTTGTTGACCTTAATTCGAAAAAAATACTCTTTTATCAATAAAACTTACTTAAATTCAATTTTTTTGTGTAATTTGTTCTCTAGGTAATTTATATTTGAAATAGCAACATAAAACGTCCATTCCAAAAGGTAAAAATGAGCGATTTGCATCATATAGCAAAAAGGATATTTCTTTTGGGTCAAATTTCAGGAAATTTTCCATTTATTTATAAAAATAAGTTGGTTTTAAATTTATTTTTGTTAACTTACGACCTCTTATTGATAATCCCGGCGACTTTTTCACCGTCGAATTCTTCAGTAGGTTTCCCAAAACTCCAATCGGTTTCGTCACAAAATGTATGATTTCTTCAAAAACGTTGGTTTTAGATGTGACATTTTTGTTGTTTTTGTTTAACTCAAAGAAGCTAAATCGTGTTTTAGAAACATTTCGTAATGTGAGAATATGTTAAAAATTAAAATTGAATTTAAATTTTATATTTCGATTTTATTTTTGCTTGTTTATCTTTTTTTGTGAAAGCTTTTTTAACACTTAAAAACACACCTTGGGATTTAATGGTGCCCGTAATTTTATTACTTTTTCCCAACTCTTTGGCCCTTTTGACGAACGTGAACTTTTTTCGTTAATCCTCGATAGGGCGTCGAGTTTTTATCTTGAAATGGAGAAATCTCTAAGAAAGAGAGAAAAAATGAAAATCAAATGTTTTTGAGGATAAATTTGATGCTTTTGAAGTTCTTGAAATAATTTCTGGATTGATTTCCATTTTCTCGGTCGCCTTCTTTTCGTACGCTTTGATTTCCATCACTGCTTACTTGAGCCTAGCGATTAACAACGATGAAGAATCTTTGTTAGGACTGATCGCTTTTATCTTACAAATTTTTATGGACTCCTTATTAGTTTTTCAGCTCATAAGTTCCATTGAAAGATTAAACCAAAGGGTAAGAAATTTTTTTTAAAACTACTCATTTAATTTTTAGATATTAAATTTTAATTTATATCTCTATCAAATAATGATGTGCGACAAAACTGAAAAACTGCTAAATGTAAGTTTTTTTTTCTTCCCCATTTTATTACAGAATTTTTCAGGGAATTTTACGCGTCCATTTACTGCTAAATAGAGAAGTGAAGTTTTCAGTTCTTGGGATGTTTCCGTTGAATTATACCACCATTCATTCAGTAAAATTAAAATGATTGTTTTATTTTAAAATAAATAATTTAGATGGCGGCAGCTATGGGGACCTATTTAGTGGTGTTGGTTCAGTATAATTAATAAAAATTAAAATAAATTGATTTAAAATTTTATCGTTAATTTTAGAATAATTTGAACTTTTTCTTCCTCTGGCATTTTGAGCCTTTTCTTGTTTAAAACACCTAAAAACGTGGGAAAGGATTAAGAAAAACATGCTCACAGTTACTCAACTCGATAAAAATCTTCGCCTGCATATTAAAACATCTCTGGATGTCGACTCTTTAAGATAATAATCTAAAAACTTCTGAAGGAGCAGACGAAAAAAATGGCAGAATACGTTATTAGCCGGAGTCCCAAGGCTCCGATAACCATGAAATTTTAGAGAGTGAACAGAAAAGAGGGAACTTTCGTAATATTTTATAAGAGGATCCCAGTCATGGGCTTATCAAATATAAACAACGCTTCCCGGGCCCGGAGAGGTCACAATGAAATTTGTAAGAATTCCCCTCCGTTCTGCGGTAGCCGGTCCGGCAAAAGTCATGACTCGGAATCGTCTCATTCGACCCCCTGGTGTCCGTATTCATAACGTACCGATCTTTTATTCATTTTTTTAAGGAAAAAAACTGGCTTGGTCCACACCTCCGTTTCTCACGTAGACCCATTACATGTCATTGCCGAAACATTTTAATTCCAGGGTCCGGTAATTGTAGCTCGGGGGGTTTTGTCACGTCCGAAACACCCTCGGCTCTCCTTTGATTAGGGATGCAACCGTATCAAATAAAAGAAAAAATTTAATTTTTTTAAAATTTCGTTCTTACCAGAAAATTTGTCTCTTCTGAAAGGATTCTGGGAAAATTCCTTTACAAAATTTTTTTAACAATTTTATTTTTAACTAGAAATAGTGAAATTTGCTATCGGAGTCGGAGTAGGTGTGGGTGTTGGAGTTTCCGAATTGCTGAACTGAATCAAAATGACCAAATATGTGGTGGCAGCAGCTACCATCTATGAAAATAATTAATTAATTTTAATTATTCAAAACCATCATTACTGAATGGATGAGCGTATAGTCCAGTGGAAAAAGGCCGCATGCGGTAAAAACGACTTCCCGATTTAGCGATACGTGTAAACGCAATGTTTCCTTAAAATAAAAAATTATTAAATTAATTTTTAAATAATTAAATTACATTTTTTGATAATTCTTTTGTTTTGTCGTCGATCATCATTTGGAATAACAGCGCATTGAATTCTTTCACCTGAAAAAATTAAAAATTAAAAATTCTCAAAAGAGAGTGATACTGCAGCATTTTTTAAGAAGTAAATTAACCTTCAATGTTGTTTCAAAAGTGGTAGAAACTAATTGAAAAATATAACAACACTGAAGTAAAACATTTAATGAGATTGTCGTGACCGGCAAAAAGAGTTGTTTTTTGATTAAAATAATCACTTTCGCTGTCAAGCCCATAAGATCGATTAGTACTGAAACTGTGTATAAAAGAAAATATGGGGAGAAGGTCGTATTTAAGTTGGTGCTGGCGTTGATTATGAATTCTACGCATAAAGATAAAATTTTGAAATCATTTTTTCTCTTTGATTTTTTCAATTTTTCGTTTAAATTTCGGAGGACGAAATTGATGTATGTTAGTGTGTGTACGATTTGGAAGACGCCTAAATTTTTGAGGTTGAAGACGACGACGACTACCATGCCGAAACCGTCATCGAATTTTTATATTGGCGACCCAAGTGCCAATGACGAGGCCCAAGAGGGAAAGAAAAAATGCAATTTTGAAGAGGATCGATGAGAATTTCGATTTTTTGACGAGACGTTGAGAAGAGACGACGGCGTTGAAAGGTTTCCAGAATTGGTTGAGCTTCTTTCGAAAAACGAGGACGCAAAAAGGATAAAGAATCGCGCTCGCCGTATTCAGATTGAATCTCACCCAAGTAATCGCCGTCAAAAGTCACGTTTTCTTTAACGCCCACCACGCCGATTGTCGCGAAATATCGAAAGGCGAGGCACACAAAAACGTATAGAAACGTCAAAAACATCAAGAAGACATCAGGGACGAATAAATTTCGTAAATCCTCATCGGAAAAATGCCTAGAATCTGATAAATTTTGAGAGATCCGTAAAAACCTTGCTCTACCATCGTTTGACATCAAACTTCACCATTAAAAACAAAGCAAGATTGAAAAATCGATTATATTATTAATATGGTTAATATGGTTAACGTATAATATTGATATCATTAAGCAAAACGACCCAGAAGTTATTTAAAATACATAAATCAATACGAATATCAATTTAGGTTAAAACAATTTTGAACCCTAAAACGACATATTCGACTTACCTCTTTGACGATTCTATCAAGAGGACCGATAAGAGCGTATATGATCAAAAAAAGCCATCATCTGCGACGCCTGGGCACAGAAGTGAGCGTGTCAGTCGGAATTTTCGAGTTCAAAAGGTTCTCGATCGCATTTCTTGTTCGTTACCTCCAGAAGGTCTTTCGTTGCATTAAGTACTAAACCAAGTAATTTAAAAGCATTAAACAGTGTTGCCAACTATGAATGTGTATTTGTCATCAACATGCTTGCACATTTTAGTGCATATTTGAGGTATCAAAAACCCACATTCTAGCAGCACAATAGAGCTTTGGCTACATATATGTTAGTTTAAACGTTTTTCATTATTTATTTTCAATAGTTGAGCAGCATTATAGTGGAAATAAGTCGCGTAACGCGATTGTGCGAGAGGACGTACGCGTGGCGAAAGATGTGCAACGACGTGTTCAGGAGGAAGCATTCGAGATATTAAAAAGGAAGGCGCTTCGAGAAGAGCGAGATGCACAGATTGCTCGTGAGATCGCAGAAAAGTTGGAACGCGAGGAACGAGATAAAATACGACGCCTCGAACTTCAAGACCAAAGGATAGCGAAGAGAATTCAAGAAAAAGGCGACTTCAACAGCGTAGGACTCCCTGTGGCCAATAATAGAGCTGCTAAAATTAAAAGTTTACTCAAATCTATTTTTTAGTCATGATGATTGGCCTCCACCGCCTCCTGAAGTCGATAGATCCGAACAAGAAAAACTTGATGAAGTAAGACATTTTATTATAAATTTATTTGATTTTTAAGTGCTTTTCATACTTGAGACGATGACGGGTGTAAATCTAGCATCACGTCATAATTAATCGTGACTAGAGTTACACTCGTCATTGTTTTAGGTAAAGAACCTCCGAGGAATTTTTAAACTTAGTAGATCCATAAATGCTGAAAGATTTTTAATTTATTCATCGTTGCCAATTTAGGAACTGGCAAAAAGATTGCAGTTAGAAGAAGAAACACTTTCTCATTTGGACCGCGATAGACTTCTCGCGATTGAAGTTCAGGACACCGAACTTGCTAAAATGCTTTACCAAAAGGTAATAAAATCAGTGCTGTGAAAACATTGCAATTTTTTTTAAAGGAAAAGGCGAAGGCGAAAAAAGTTAGAGAGAAAGCGAAAGAGAAGGCTCTTTTAAAGAAGCAGATAGAAGAACAGGAAGCTGCCAGCAGAATCATCCATTAGTTACACCAAGCGTTCTGCACAAGTATTTATTTTTCTCATTGAATTTTTGATTATTTTTTATTTTTCAGTGTGGTAGATCTTCCAAACATCGCTATGGCAATTGACCCAACGTACGTTTCTCCGCCGAAAAACGTTAAACCAAACGGCTTGAATCAACCACCACCTCATCTTCTTCTCCACCCAGGTAAGCAGTAATGACATTTTTTTATTGATTAAAATTGGACTTTTCACGCCTGTTTTGTCGGCGAAGGCATTTTTCTACCTTGATTCTTCAAAATTGTTCACTAACAAAAAGCTTATTTACATCATACTAAATTATTGCTCTAAATTTTTTTAGATATCCTAGGGGTGGAGGAAGCCCCCCTTACATGCCTGTACAAGGTCAGAGAAGGACCCCTCAGGACAAAAAGAAGAAAAAATAGTCACTTAATTATGTAAACAATAACTTTTTTTATAAAATATTTTATACTTAAATACATAAATATTGTTATAAATGTTAAAAATTTGTGTTTCTTCAACACATTTATTCTTTCAACTGACTCTCTTAATTTAAATCAGATGTTTCACTCCTTTCCGGGGGGGGGGGGGGGGGCGACGATCGAGAATGGAACCGGGACAACTTGTCGACATGTAAGATTTTAATTTTTCCATTTGGAAGTGTAATTTTTGCGATGACGTCGTTTATCATCTTCTCAAATCGGCACGGTCCTTTCCAGTCGCTTTGCAATTTCGGGCATTTTCCAACAGATCTTTTCGGGAGAAAAACAAAGACTTGATCGCCGGGTTGAAAATGGGTGTTTTGCTGCGAAGATCATAGCGACGTTTGCTATTTTCCGCTGCCCTTAGCAATTGTCCTCTTATCGTGAATTTCGGATAATCGATCCCGTAACTCCGTTGCAAAACCTGTCCTGCATTTTGTTTGTTCCGGTTCTCCGTATGTTAATGGAGGGGCAAAGTGAGCTCTCGCCCGAACACCATCATTGCCGGAGAAAATCCCGTCGTCGAATGTCCACTCGCGCGATAAGCCAACAATAATAACGGAAGGGTAGCATCCCAATTGCTCTGGTTTTCATCGACGTTTTTAGCAAGCATTTCCCATAGAGTGCGATCAAAACGTTCGACCATCCCGTCACTTTGAGGGCGCATCACGGTAGTTCTTGTCTTATGTATGTAAGAATGAAAACATCTGTTTTAATTCTTCCTCATACAAAATATGTTTCGGCTTGTAATATCATAAATTTTGGTTTCTTGTTAAATACATGACACTAAATTATGTCAAAAGGTCTTTAATTCTTATATGTATGCCTAGAATTCTCATCGTTTCAGCAAAAACATTCGACTCGAACGTCCGTCCTTGATCGCTGTGCAGCTCTCTCGGTATTCCATGTCTAGATATGTCAATCAGACCGCTAGCGACAGTCCCTGCCAGTTTATCTGGAACTGCAAAAACTTCCGGCCACTTAGTAAAATAATCCATAGCGATGACAAGATAACGATTTCCATTATTAGAACGAGGTAACGGTCCCAAAATGTCGATCGCTATTCGTTCAAACGGACAACCCACCGTATGAACGCATCGGTGCTTTAACATTCCTTGTTTTAGGCCCCCTTCTGGCGCAAACTTCACATGACTTGCCATATTCTCGAATATCACGGCTCATGCCGATCCAATAGAACTCTTTTCGAAGAAAGTGTACCATTCGTCGGGAACCAAAATGCCCTTGCGTATGCGCTTCCGAAAGAATCTGTTGAACAAGAGACATCGGTACGACCTTTTACCTTTTGTTCAACGAAAGATTTACCATCCAAGCTCTCCCAACAACGCACCAAAACCCCTTCTTTTATCTTCAGAGAGTTGAACATAGCCCAAAGAGACTTGATGACAGTGCTGAGATGTGAAATCTTTTCGCCTGATGGTTTAGAAGAGGAGGCAACCCAATCTCTTACGACCGAAATGTCTGGGTCTCGGGCTTGTTCTTGTTCCCAATCCACGTCTGGAGTGCAGACGATACGAAGTACCTCAGTGTGATTCTTAGTTTCTTGTTTCGTACAGTAGGCACAATTTAAGGGTAAGCAAGGCCTCCTTGACATCGTATCGGCATTACCATGCTCTTCCCAGGGCGATATTTGATGTTAAAATTAAAAGAAACCAACTGGTTGCCATCGAGCCATCTGCCCGTCCAAAACTTTAAAATTTTTCAACCATTGGAGTGACGCGTGATCCGTGCGGATCGTAAACTGTTCTCCACTAGCAAGGCCGTACGATTCGAAATGTCTCAATGCTTTTACGACAGCAAGAAGCTCTTTCCTAGTAGCACAATAATTCCGTTCAGGTCGCTTTAGACAACTACTGTAATAGGCAAGAACTACTTCACAACCTCCCTGTATTTGCGAAGCACTGCTCCAACTGCAACATCGCAGGCGTCTACATCGAGAACGAATTCTCCTTTCGTTTGGACGTGACCAAGTACAGGAGCCGAAGTCAAAGCGTCTTTCATCAACTCAACGACCGTTGACAAGAAGAATCCCAAACGAAGTCTTTCTTTTTTTTTCCAACAAGCGGTATAGGGACCATAATCTCAGAGTAATTTGACACAAACGAACGATAGTAGAGCAAAGACCAATAAAAGTACGCACTTCCTTAATATAAGGAACATTCCAGGAACGAATAGAAATAATTTTGTCCGGGTCAGTATGTATCCCCTTCCCAGAGACGACATACCCGAGATAACGAACACTCTTCGCGAAAAAATTACATTTTTTGCGTTTAATTTGACATTGAGCTTTTTGAGTTTTGATAGAATTTGTCGGAGGTTTACAATGTGTTCTTCGAAAGACGGTGAGTGCACGAGGATGTCATCTAAATAGATCTTAACAAACCCCTGTTCGATCTCTTGGCGTAGCAAAGTCATCATAGCACGTTGAAACGTAGCTGGCGCATTCGTTAGACCAAAAGGCATCACGCGGAACTGCCACAATCCCTTATCCGTACAAAAAGCTGTTTTCTCAATAGCAGCTTTGTCCATAGGAATCTGCCAATAACCGCTTTGTAGGTCTAAAGTAGTGAACCAATGACTACCAGCGAGAGTTAACAATTCGTCGACACGAGGAAGTGGATGAGAATCCTTTTTAGTGACGTCGTTGAGGCGGCGGTAATCAATGCAGAAACGTTTAGAACCATCCTTTTTAGGCACAATAACCACAGGACTCGCCCAAGGACTAGAAGAAGGTTCAATAACACCTTGATCTAACATTTCCTTGACCATCTTATCAACTTCTAAACGCTGATGAGGAGCCATTCGCCGAGCAGGCTGCTTGATGGGAGAAGAATCGCCCACATCGATTTTATGGGTCATTGTATCGATTTTTCCTAGATCACTTTTCGACCGAGCGAATACATTTGCAAACTAGTCAAGAAATCGTCGGCTTCCCTCTTTTGATGCAACGACAAAGAATCAAGTTCACGTACTTTTGAACGAACGGACACCAAATGATCTACTTCCTAAAGTTGCCACTGTATCAAGATCATCCCTGATGACCCACATCAGGTTCAAAGGAATCTTCTGCACGCGAATTCACTCGAACGCCTTTTCGGGTGCGTTTCGCTTTCCTGTTTGATTCAGTTTTCAAAAAATCCACTCGCCTTTCTGCGGTATCAATGACGCACCGTGCAGAAGAAAGAAAATCCATTCCCAAAATGCATTTGTCTTCAATGGAAGCAACCAAAAGATCAAAATCGCGAACAAAGTAACCAATTTTGATTTTCCACGAGTTTCCCCAAGACACCAACCTTTTCTCCAGATACTGAACGAAACGACGTAAGGTCTGACGGCGATAAGGTTGACACTAGACTAGGATCAACCACTGAACGAGCAGCTCCGGTATCGACAACAAACTCACAGAATCGCTCAAACAAGCAGAATGAATCATTCAGTAAACCTGACAATACCAACGATGACGATGAAAGGGAAGGTGCTAGCAATGTATTACACCCATGAGAAACATTAACAGAATACGAGTCGAAAACACGTTTATTGTTGTTCGGAATATTGTGGCGATCGGGACGTTCGGTGCAGTCCCGAACAATGTCCTTGGACACCGCATCGGTAACAACGAACACTTCGAGTAGACGTCGACTCATTGGCTTCAAGAATGATGCTTTAGCCGTAGCTTCGGCCATAGTTGTCGGTGCGCAAGCTAGAGTCAACCGGCGCACTTCAGGATCCCTCAGGCTGTTCAAAAAGATAGGGACCACTTGCAGCTCTGCAATGTCTTGAGCTGCCGGGAAGGCTCTGAAGGAGCTTCTAAGCAGCTGCAAAAACGATAACAGACTCTTCCTTGAGTTGACGTCTCGTCTGTAACTGACGAAAGTAAAACCCACGTTGCGACTGTCCACCGAATCGCGACGATAACAAACACGATAATTCCGAGAATGTCACATTATTCGGGTTGGTGAAACGCAAAACCATTCCGCTGGTCCTCTGAGCATAGATGCCAACATATGGCCTTGTTCTTGTTCCGACCAGCCGTAAGCAGCGGACGAAGTGGAAATGGTCTGCGTAGTCTTCCCAAGGAGAGGACCCATCGTATTCGACCAGTTTTGGCCTTACCGTGTGGTGGAGGGGAAGGATTGAGACGTGGGGGTGCCGGACGTGGGGAGGACGGAGATTTTGACGTGGGGGAATAGGCGGTGGGGAAGACCGCCAAGTTGACGACCATGGTGTAGAACCTGTTGACGAACCTGTCGGTGACCGATTTTCGTCCATGGCGTATTCTGATACTTCTGACACCAAATGTTTAAATGTTAAATTTGTGTTTCTTCACACATTTATTCTTTCAACTGACTCTCTTAATTTAAATCAGATTTTATAATTAATTTTTTGCTAATTAATTCAAATCCTTTAGGTTCTTAGTTTTGAACCAGCTCCAAAATCGCTGATCAACAAACCTTATTTTTTATCGGTAGTTAGCATATATTACTCTCAGTGTTGCCAGAGGGAAAAAGTTGCCACAGTGGGTTTTTCGAGTACGTGGGGACGTGAGGAAAAACTTTATGAAATTAAAATGTGGGGATTTATGTCAAACAATTTCTCTCATACATACACACAGAAAAAAAAAGTTTGCTGCGCTGCGCCACATGAGTAGCAAGATACCAACTTAATCTAATGACGTCATATTTTCGACGCCATGCTATTTATGTTGCCGTTGGCGTCACAAGCGATTTTAACCTCTAGGGTCTACTTATTCCGCAATTTTCACTTACATAGTTAAGTGCTCGTTTTCCGAAATCTGAATGTTTTTCTCTCTTCTTAAATTTTAAAATGACTGATTCAAGGGAGAAGATATCGTAGCATCTCTTTATCTGCCTCATTATACCAGCTAATTCGCCTTTACAGGTGTTATAAATTTAAACTATAATATTTAACATGAATATTATTTCATCTCAATATTACTTCACTGGGCGGCTGCGGAATCCTAGACATTTCGGGAGTGGGGATTTTTGTCGCCAAGTGGGGATTTTTAATACTTATGGTGGGGAATCCTGACGGTATTCATCTGGCAACACTGATTACTCTGTGGTAGTTATCAACCCCACGTTTTACTCGCGCCAGTCCCGCCACATTCGACCTAGTTAAGACCTAGGATTGTGCTCGTAAGGCACGAGGTTATTTTATCTTTTTACTTATTTAATCGTGGAATTTGGATGATAGATCGTTAATATTGGACTTTTTGTTGGTAAGCCTTAATTAATTTATAACTTTTCAAATGACAGTCTTGATTTTTGGCGTTCTAGATTTTTTTATTTGTTCAGTTTGTGGTCTAATTCGAATGATGGAGTGCGATCGGAAAGAAGTATCAGAATGGATCGTTAAGAATTTTAACTACGAATGGACTATTAAGAACTTTAGTTTCATAAGAGGGACGAAAGGCACTTGCGTTCCATCACCTAAATTTACAGTTATGTTCGGCGAGGACTGCACGGAATGGAAGTTAACTCTTTATCCATTCGGCTTAGCTAACGAAAATGAAGTTACCGTTTACATAATGCTCCTGAATACGGAAAGAGGTGATGTAATGAGGAAGTTCAGATTCAGGTTTTTTAATTCTATAGGCAAAAATGATACATAAAACTCCGTTTAGTACAACAGAATTGATGAAGAAAGGAGAAGAAATTGGTTGGAACAAACTTTTGACACGAGAGTCTCTAATCTAGCATTTCAAATGACGATACACTTAAGATTTTAGACTTAAAAATCTCTCACAGTGATCGAAAAGATACTTCTTCTCCCATTTCGTTGATTAATCGACAATCAATTTTTAACGATTTGGCTAATCTTCGGAAGGACCAAGATTACAGCGACATCACACTCTTGGTCCAAGGGATGGAATTTCAAGCTCACAAGGCTATCCTTGCATTCCGAAGCTCAGTTTTTTCCTCAATGTTTAAACTCGATATGAAAGAAGCTAACTCAAGTAAAGTTGAAATAGAAGACATAAGACCTGAAGTCTTCGAAAAATTTCTTGACTTCATTTACACCGGAGAAGCCAACGTTAAGGAATTCGCTTATGAACTTCTGGCAGCTGCAGACAATTGACATCCAGGATTTAAAATCCTTATGTGAAGTTGCCCTTCTGAAGAATATTACTGTCCATAATTGTCTTACGACTCTTGTTCTCAGTGATCGCATTCTGCCAAAGCATTGAAAGAAGAAACTATTAAGTTTATAGTATCAACAAGACGCAAAATAAGCGAAAATGAATTATCTGAGATAAAAGATTCTTCATTATGGTTGGAAATTTTAAAAGCATACATGAACCAATAGAAATGAATATGGTGCTTGTTATTTACCTACATAAATTTTAAGCATGATACATAATATACAGGAGGATACATTATACCTCAACCTCACCCATTAAATTGTCATCAAAATTTTGGCTCAAAAATTGCTTTCTCATAAAAAAAATGTTTTTCTTAAATTATAACAAAATTCATGTAAAATTTTCCCCCTTCAATCTGTTTAGTTTATGTTTTTTTTTTATGGTGTTTGGTTTATGTTTTTTATGGTAAAAAAAAGGTGAAATAAAATGTATTGCGTTGATAAAAATTGTCATTTTCTTGTTTTCATGAATAAAACTTTTGAACTTTTTTTTTTTTTTTTTTAGCATGGACACCTCAATTTTATTTTATATTCGGGAATTTCCCTCAGTTTAGGAGCCCCTTATTTTTACAGGCTTTTCAGGAGTTTTTCTCAGTTTACAGCAGTGAATTGTTAGGGAAAAACAATGGCGAACTGATGGCTGGCACAACAAACAACCTCACTTTTCCTCTATGGCGTCTGGGAGACCTTGACATGAAGGAATTATAAATTTTCCTTGAGGAAATAAAAGAAGCATTATTTAGATAGTCGCAAAGAGGACATCATATCTAAGAATCTGTACACCTAATCACTGTTACAAAAGTCACTGCTCCACTGTTCCAAAATCACCGCTCTTAGTTCTTTTTAAATGTCGAATGGCGCATAGTATTTTTCAAATGGGGGGGTGATCGTTTTATTTTTAAATTAATATTTTCTGGATTTATTTTTTTTCTTCCATTTTTTTTTCTCCTAATCTTTATAATGAGGTTGTCCTTATATATAAATTATTCAATATTTAGATTTTTACGTTTAAATTGAGGGGGAAAAAACCGGTCCTTGATTATAACCTTTTTTCTTTTTTTTTGCTCGGAGATTTTCATACCGGCGGATTTTCATGTTATTAATTACTCCGGGAGAACACTTGTTATCGACTGACAGCTCTCCCGAGCCCCAAAATGTAAGTCGGATTTCATTGGTTCATTTAAATAAATGTAAAATCTTTTGTCTACATATTAATTAATTTGTATTTTAAAGTCGCCAGTTTCCGATTAATTAAGCCCCGTCTTTTCTCTCTCTCTCGCGTTTAAAATTTCGCCTGAAAAGACCTTGGCCAATTCTTTTGTCCCGGGCCATTTTTATTTCGCGAGGAAGGGGGAATCGACTTTTTTAAAAATAACATTTTTAAAAAATAATGTTTTATACTTAAATATTTCGATAATTAAATCTTTCTCTGATAATAAATGTGACCTTGATATTTTTTAGACAATAATGGACGAACACTGAACGAAAAATAAGGTAAATTACAAAATATTTTTATATTATAATTTTACCATCTTAGCTTAGTATACATTCAATTTTTTTTATTGCGTGGTTGGCAACTCTGTTTTTTGAACATGTAAAAATTCTCTGAAATTAGCAATTCTGTTGGCAACTCTGTTTTTTATATTGGTAGAAAATAATAAAATTAGGTAACTTTTCATAGTTTACAATTGAGAGTCAAAAACAAGCAATTTGCTTAGCTCAGGAAAGGCTTTAGTTGAATAATTTTTAAACTTTTGTCAAGTCGGTAGTTCGAACATGTCAGCCACTCAAACTATTTGAATTGCCAACTTGATTCTAATGAAGTCAAAATATTTTAGACTTATATCTACAATATGAAGTTAGTTTATTTTAACTGACTTCAGATAAAATCTTCTACAATAGATGCGAATCAAGAGAAGGATTGCCACCACTTATCACTTTTATCCCAACTATTTTGAATAAATGAATTTTTTTTTTAAATTTCAAAGATGGAGGCTGTGGATTTGTCGAAGGTGTGCAGGCTCTGCTTGAAAGGGGAGGGGTGATGCGGGCGATATTCGATGAAGAGGGACTTACAACAAGGATCATGGCTTGTGCCCAGGTCGCCTCTGCGAAGGAGACGGCTTTCCAGCATGTCTCGTCCTGTGTCCTGTCGCCCAGGTCG
>JACGAQ010002989.1:0-34394 GCA_014119065.1 Orius insidiosus | reverse complement strand
TTTGAAAAAGGATGAAAAAGTATTTTTAGCGTGTGGACATTTATCGACCGAAACCTTGTGAACTGGACAGTTTTCGGAGGGGAGTTGCTTTATATTTTAAAGTTAAACCCTTGGATTAAATTGTGTAGAGCCCCCTGAGCTTTTCGGTCGTTTCTACGTTTTCGCCAGGGATGCGGCACTAATTCAACTCCTGAAACCAGTCTTTCCGCATTAAGAACAAACGGTTATAACTTTCGTAAAATTTTGATTGTGAAATTTCAAAGAGGAGGTTAAAAAGTAGGTAAAAATTTCATAAAACCTAAGGTTAATGACACACTAAGGTGACCTTCAATGCCCTTTTGTTATAAAACCCTCAATCGATCGTAAAGCGGGGCAAGTAAATAATCCCTCATCATCCCATCAAGCCACAGAAGCCTATTCTTATATTGTTCTGTTTTCACACAATAATTTACAAAAACAGACTCATTAGGGGGATGATTAAGCGCTCGTTAGTGTCACATCTTGATAAAACTAATTCAAAGTTACATTAGTAAATGGTTTTAAAATTAAAATGACTCTTATTACGTACTTTTATAGTATAAGTACCTTATTATCTCCATGATTTGGCCTCTAAATTATTCACAAGTCAAATACTGTGACAAAAGGTTTTTTTTACCCCTGAAATTGTTTGGCTAAAAAAAACTGGTTTTGTGCTTCTAAAGGGCGAATAAATTGATTTTTGTTTTGTTTATAACAAAAATAGAATCAGATTATAATTTATGGTATTTGGGCCGATAATCCTTAGCATTACTTCCAGTGCTGGGATTTTAATTTTTTCAGAGTGTGTGGGATAGTCGTTTTTTTGTGTTAAGTTTAGAACTAGGTTTGATTTAAATCTTTATCATATAAGTAAGAAAGTAAACAGAGCCGAGTATTGATTATACTGAAACGAATCCCTTTTCCGACCTCTGGAATTTCTGGCTGGTCCCAGTAACCCCTGAGGGGTTCGAGGGAAATTATTCATAGAGGCAACTTCTGTGCGTACGGGGATCTTTAAATTAGGCCAAGGTGGGGGAGCGATGGATAAAGAAAATCACGAACTCGCTAAGAAGACAATTTTCTTCAAGGAATCCTTTAAATCCTTCAGTTATCCTCTGTATAACCCAAAAATTCCAACGAAAATAATAAAGTATTGATCCTAATAATTGAAATTACGGATTCTATTTTTTAAGCCCTTCATTATTCGCGGGTTCACTCGAGCCATAGACTAAAATTACTAGTTTGAAGTGCTTCCAACGAAAACTACCTTAAAGAAGGAACAATATAGGTGGAAGTACAAAGAAGGGGAGAGATTCAAGAGGGGGAAGTATTAAGGAGGGGAAGTATAACGGATTATAAAAACGCTACGGCCGGCAGGCTTGTCGGAACCACAGACTAAGTTGAGATCAGTAAAGATCAATATTCGATTTTACCCCCGGGGTCTGGAAGACTCTTCCCCAAAAACCCGGCGTGGAGGGTATCACAATAACTTCTTTAAGTTAAAAATTATGTAAAAAGAACAAAACGAAATTTTAACATTACTCTGCTTTAAAAGATCCTTTCATTATTATTTTTGAGGTTAACAACCCCATTCAAATGCTTTGTTTTTCTAGATGTAAAAATTAATTAAATCTGATGATTTTTTTTTTCATTAAAAATTGGATTCTTATAATTTCTTTCCTCCAGACTCACTTGATTTTTAATTATTTCCTTTATAGCTCATCGGATAAGGGCGGACACAGGATTAAAAATTTAGAGATCCTTTTGAACATGAAAATTTCGTTGAAAATAGAAGGAAAAAGAATTGACTTTTTGAGGTGGAGTCAAAGTAATAACGACCTTTTTCAAAACCTGTCTTAACGGTTAATGAGATTTCTTAAGTTTTAAAAGGGAATACGCAAAAATTATTTTACGTGGAAGGGGAAAAATCGTTAATAAAGCTTTTCAACAGAAAATAAATTGTTTTAATTAAGTTTACGCAGTAGTTAGCTGTTTGTGTGTTCAAGCTATAATTTAAAACTTGTGGTATTCTGACGTGAGAATGAAACCATGACGGCAAAGTTGCCCGCATACGAGGAAAATTAGCTTTTCTTAAATTAATCCATTGTTAGCGGAATAAATTTTTTTAAATTTTGTGTTTTTATGAAGCGGAAAAAGTATCAATCAATTTAAACCTAGATAGAAGTGGCCCCTTATTGCATAGTAATACCGAGGAGGCATTTTATTCAAGAAATATGCAAAACCCTATGGATTAAACTGTCTCATAATAATTTAGAGGGTAAATCGACCTAAAAAATGAAGATATTTGAATACGAAGTTTGTGATCCTCGACAATTGAATGATGACAAATGACGTTCAAAGATCGATTTTCTTGGAAACTCTAATCACCGAGAACATAGGCCTTTGATTAATCTTCACTTTAATGGCTCCTTTGTCCTATAAAATTAATAAAATATTAATTAAAAAAAGGGATCGTTTTGTCTTTAAATATAAGAGGCCGGTCATTAGTACTCCCTTGGGTTAATCTTGTTTATGAAAACGAGATTACGGAATTGAGAACCCAAGCGGAAAACACTTAGATGGTAAATTGACTAAAAGCAAGTTCGGCCCAGTAAAGAGGTCAGATAACGAAATTTTTAAGTACAAAAGCCCATAAGTACAAAAAGCCCACATTTTTAAAAACTAAGTTAGGCTAAGCCCGACCACCGAATGTATTGATGGTTTAGCCTAATCATTTAAGATAACTGGTGGCTAGGTAAATTTTTTTTGACAGATCTCCGCCATTTTGCGATTGATTTGAATGATTTTCAACTAGATTGAATTGAAGGGTAACGATTCGTGTGGTATCCTACAATTGCTGTCAAGTTCCGAGAGGATCATTTCAGGTATTAAGGAACAATTGAATCACTAAATTTCCACTATCGATTTTCTCACTCTCTTGAATATTTCATTGAATTCAATCAAACCGACAACGAGGTATGTATTAAATTTGGAATTGGGGCGTATGACGGGAGGAGGATGATATTAACTAATGGGATAAAGTCTAATAAAGGGAGAAACCCTAAGTCTTGACTTTATTGGGGGGAAAGAAAATGACTTAGAGGTCTCTTCCACCAACAAACTCGGATTCAACCCCACAGGGGAAATAAACTTCTTCATTGACCCAGTTCATGTTCATGTTCATCCATCTTGTAAAGACCAACGTTAAACACGTTTATTTTTTTTCTTCGCCTATTATTCCGCTAGATTGAAAAATATCACTAAAACTTTTTCTTATTTTGAACTTTATTACAATCTTGAGTAATATTTTCTCAAAAACTATGGACATAAGAAAAACCCTTTCTCTTTCCCTTAAGCAAACCCTCCCATTTTTTTCCCTTACAGTTTCCTCTTTTATACAAAACATCACTTCCTTTCTCTAAACAAAGCTCACAAATATTTTTACTTCAGAAAAAAAAAAACGAGAAAAAGAAAATGTTGAATTTTAAAAAATTATTTAAAAAACAAGAATCTAGATATAAATAATTTTTATATAACATTGAGATTTTTTTCAATCTGATTGAAATGATTCCTATAGATGTATTAAAAAATGTGGTGTATCGGTTTCTATTTGAAATGTAATAATTTTGAGAGTGAAAATTTATGGATCTACTCTCTAACCAACATTTTACCCCCCCCCCCCAACGCAAATTATTTGTTCTCTACAACTCATAAAGAAATCTCCCGACAAGTGAGCCAGAAAGTATGAAAGATTTATTCTTTTGTATTGAGCGTGAGATTAGACGCGGAGCCTTTGGGAAGATAAGAAGCCTAGTTCCCTTGTGTAAGATTCACGCCTGCCCACGGAAAAGGGAGATAAGAAAATCAAACGCACTCCCTCCTTCTTTGATATTCCTCAGACCTTAAAATTTATAGCGATTATTATAAACGTTCAAACTTTCAAAATCGTTATTTTAAAACTTTACAACAAATTCAATATCAAATCGTAGTATTTTATTCAAATGGGTCAAGGTTTATTCAACCCAATATTTCACATATCGGTACCGACCCAATAAATAATATAGACTGTCATAACTTATTTCCAAAATATTTAAACAAAAGAACTTGAAGCCACTTCTGATGTCAGTGAATTGCTCTTAAGGGTCCGTTATACCACTTCATACGGGGGCTTTTTTTTTCTTTGAAGTTTTCCTCCTATTTGCGAGATAACTGTTGATTTTTTAAAACTTTTCTGATTTTTTTATTCATAATTTTTACGATAAAAATTTAAAATCCATAAACGAGTTTGTATTTAAATTTATGTGTGTTTAATTAGTGGAAAGCCAAGAAAATTTTTCCTAACCACAGTCAATTTTATGTAAAATGGGAGCAAATCAAAAACTTGATAAAATCACAGTTTTTAGCTTTGTTGATCCGATTATTTCTAATAGAATACAGCACAATCAAAAAGAAAAAATTTGAAAAACCAAAATTTTTCTCAAAACAGTCTTGTAAAATTGGAGCTAAACTTCTTTTAAAAAACGACGCAGTGAACCCTTGAGCAATTTAAAGTTGATTTTGTTTTTGGGCACTACCCCTTTGGCTGTATTCGTTCTTCAAGTTTGAAAGCAAGATTTTTTTCCTTCCCATCTATAAATAGAAGAGCTAGATACGATATATTCATGTCGCGTGTTATTATTGAATCATTCAAAGCAGCTTCGGTTCGTCAGATAACAGTTTTTCCATCGAACCCAATTGTACGAAGTTGCATTTTCTTTCTGATACCATCTACAATGATTTTTTTTTCACCCCAGGAGAATTTCGAGAAAAAGGGGTTTCCTTTAATGCAATAGATCGGTCGGGATAAGTCGATTCCAGGAGGCGATACGGACAAGAATCGGAACACTTTACGGAATTACACCCTAGGAAAAAAAACGCATTTTTTTCCTGGGCAATTATATTGCCCCACTTTTCCTTCAAATTTTCTTGATTAGTTTTTTTTTCCATTTGGTTTGCCTTATCTACACGTGTTGAGTTAAAGCTTTTTTTCCGCTTCACGATTCCCAATTCTTCTGTCTACTTAAAAGTAAACATTTACCGTTTCCACTTTCTTTTCCATCTCCTCAGTTTCCCGTTCTTATTTTGATCCTGAGGGGTCGAAGAAAAAAAAGGCTAATGGCCCTTCTTGGAAAAGTACCCTCTTTTACTTTTAAAAAGTCTTTCAACAAAATTTTGTTAAAAAAGAAAAAAGTAAATAAAGTCTTTGATTAAGACTTTTTATCTGTCGACCGTTCCTTTCCGTTCTATTTTATCACCGTGGTTT
This sequence comes from Orius insidiosus, assembly GCA_014119065.1. Taxonomy (NCBI): domain Eukaryota; kingdom Metazoa; phylum Arthropoda; class Insecta; order Hemiptera; family Anthocoridae; genus Orius; species Orius insidiosus. The sequence goes on along the minus strand of JACGAQ010002989.1, from coordinate 29,074 downwards.
GGGTCAACCGGAATAAGTAAACAGAAAAAGGGCCTTTTCTAACTCATGATGCCTCACACAGAATTCTTTGTTTTCGCGCATTCCGGCTTTCTTTCTTGAATCTATCTATTTTACTTATTTTACAAAGTTGAATGGTTCTCCTTGGTTTAAGATCCCGCGAGTGGAAAATCATGGCTTCTAGGGGCATCCAATGCGATTTTAAAAGCAAATCTTTGACGTAGTACGAAGTTTTCCATAAGAAAAAACAACTCACACAATAATAAAGTCTTTTTATTAAAAGTCCGGAGGAAATAAATTGTTTTATTTTTTCTATCTTTTCCATTTTGAATTCTTCCAATAGGTACTAAAAGCTAGACATAACAATAGAAATCAATAAAATTTTCAGGGCTATAAATGTTTATTTGACACAATATCAATGTATAAAAAAAGTTATTTATTAATCTCTATAAACTATATTACGTTTTCCTATCACGATTTCCCTTTATAGGGTACATTCTGGTGGACCTATAAAGGCGTGTAACGTGACGCAGTGGATCCTGAAGAAAATAAAGGCGAAAATTTAAAAGTAAAATAGGTACAAAACCCCATCTTTCTACATTAAATCATAAGTTACCTGCTGTCAGAATTTAATACTCTAACATTCATTATGAAATACAGAGAAAGAAGAAAACTTTAAAAATCTAAAATTCCCAACAGAGGGACACCGATCATGGAAGAATCGGGGTTAAAACTTTGACTGCCTTCTAAGCCTTTTCTTTTAGAGAGGGGAAAAAAAACCTTAAAAGTCTTATCTTGAAGCAATTTATTTTTCATGGGTTTAACACTTTTATCGAAAATTCCTAGAGAGTTTTTCTTTAAAATGTTTTAATCTAATCGTCCTTTCAAGGTATTTTACTCTCAAAAATTAAAAAAAAGGTTCGTTCTGTGTAGACCGCATGAGAAATTAAAAGTTTAATTGAAAAGATAAATTCAAACAGGGTGGTTAAAACTAACCTCAAAATGTATTCACTCCACCGTAGGCTTTTTTTCTACAAGATTTAAAAATTAAGTTTTTTTTAATGGCGTGACCTCTTAAATATTTAAATTTTATAATCAGCATTTTGGAACCTCAGATTAAGCAATAACCTCTTGTAGGGGGAAAAAATGATAAAATTTCAATTTTAGAGCATGAAGCAAGAAATATGATTTTCATTTCCCGAGAGTTTAATTTATTAAAACAATTTTCAAATCAACACACTCAAAACGAAAGAGTAAAACAAAGTTTGCCTTTTAATTAGGTACGTATGAGAGAATTACGTAGGTGTTTTAGAAAGTCTTTCTAGGATAAACCTCTTTGTTTAATTTATTCAACAAGTTTCGCACAAAAGACGAAACATTCCGACATAAATTTCTATGTCCAGGTGAGTGCCTAAGGGGCAGAGGAGGAGAACCCCTGAGAAAGTTGTTGAAATTTGTCAAAGTTTAATTCCTAGGAAGACTAATCCTTTAAGGAAACGGTCGAGAGTAAAAGTTAATAATTGTGGCGCCGGAACTTCATGAATCATGGATTGTTTATAGGATTTTAGGTAGATTTCTTTTCGAAATGTACTTTTTTTTGTTTGATTGATTGTTTTTCCTCGTGATTTTCTACTTCCGGAGAAGAAAACAAACTGAAGAAAACGAAAGGGCGTTTCCGAAAGATAATAAATAATCTTGGATAAGTTTCTTTGAAAAGTTCTTCCCCCCGTGGGACAAATTTCGTCAAATCATTTTCCTTTACAACGCTCAAAAAGTACGTAATTCTTTTTCTTACACGTTCGAAACTTCCGCTTGTACCACAAATCAATAAGTTGTCAGAGTGACCAGACTTTTTGGAAGAGAATAACGATGTTGGATTCTATAAAATTTAATTTGAGGAAGGATAATTAGACTCCCGACTGAACACGGTTTCTTTTCATTTTTTCCAGACCAATGAAAGGCTTTCGGAATAAATTGCCTTTTGTTTCCCACCCTTTTTGATGTACGGAGATTAATGATCGCTTTGGTCTCGAGGAATAAACATCCTTCTAACTACAAAAGACTTTTCCTTTATTAGTTTTTCATGTTCAGAGCATCTTTTAAACATAAAAAAAATTGTCCACATTCAGTAGACTTTATTCATAACTGTAATAACAAAATCTGAACTCCTAATTATATACAGGGTCTCAACTATAGCAATTTTACAGGAGGTTTATACAACAGAGAAACTAGTTAAATTAATGGATTTTAATTTATGTATAGGGAGGTCCAAAAAGTTCATATTTTTAAAGGAAAGCCAAACTAAAGGGTGCCAACAATAAACTTTTATAGGATTAACTGCTTCCTGGTAAAATTGATCGTCCATTCTAGTTGACACAATTTATTTAATTAAACGAAAACCTAATTCTTATTTGAACAAAAATTCCATTAAATAAAAATGAATCGAACGGTGAATTAATTAAAACCCATTTCGTCCTTCCGATCATAAAAAGGATTATAAAAGGAAAAGAAAATGAAACTTCTGCGGTTTTAAAACACATTAAATATCCCTTTTAAATGGCAGTTTGACAACTATCGACTCCCTGACAAGCTCAACTCATTTACATCTTCCTCATTGATTTTCCAAACCGAAAATTTTTAAGACAGATTTGGGCTTATTTGATCATGGGGGAAATCAGTAGCGAAATTAAATTAAACTTTTTTATCTTGAAAATTTTTAATTTAAGTTTATATTTTTATTCAAAAAGTTGAAAAAGGTAAACAAGTTTCTGGGTTACTTAAAGTGACAATCCAAGTTTGAATTGATGCGCGAAACTTAAACAATAGAAATTCTGCTTAGTTCTTGCAGTTTCTCCTTTAAAACAATAGAAGCACATAATGGAGGGGTCATTTGGAAAACTGATTTTGTATAACAATTAAGTGCGTACAAAAGACACTATCTTAAAGGGGAAGTTTGAATATTTTGCATCTTGGAAATAGCTTTCATTCCTTGACCTCTGATGTTGGCTCTGTTCAATCCACCGCCCCCTTTTTACCTCATTCCATCCCAGTCCTCTTATTGGGTATCATGTAAATCTCCCCCTTCTTACATTCCTTTTCCTCAAGGGTTCTCGTGTCAGAGAGATAACAAATTGCTGAGCAAATTTCAGTTTTTTTTATATTAACATTCACACTTTGAATATTCCACGACGCTTCCCTAAAAAAAAGCTGTTATACACGAGAGGGTCGTAAATTCTAAAATTTACGTAGGGAAACGTTGAATTTTCGAGTTTGGAATTAACAAGTTTCCTTGTGGGTTCTCAACCTCGAGACCATTTTACTTTTCTAAATGAAACATAAAGCTTTTAAGCCTCTCAAACATTTGTTCCATTTATAAACGTTATAGAGGCCTTTGACCATCAGTTTAGGCAAATTAGGAAGTCCCTTTAAAGGCGCAATATATAAAATAAGATTTTTACTTTTATTATTTTTTCCAAGGCTCATAGAGACGGCTATAAAAATTGGCAGCTTATCACGATAGAGATATTTCTTCTTGAGGAAAGGGGGGTGAAAAGTTTCATCTCAAGTTAACGGCCGTCGTCGAGGAGATAAAATTTTGAAAGCTCGTTATACTATTCGGAAAGTCAAATATTGGATTGGGCCTAAGGGTAGGTAAAACTTTTATATATTTTATTGGTTCACGCGTCGTTTTGAAAATTATTTATGAGACGGTTATTACACCAGGGGGGCTTTTTGCGCGATAAAAGCCGTCACTTTTATCTGATAACACGTTTAAAAGGTTCTTTATAGTTAGAATTTTCAGTATCAATTTTCTATCTAATTTTAACTCACTGGAAATACATATTTTTATTTTTTGTCGGATCGCATTAGTTTAAATCCCATTTGGCAAATTTCTTGACAAAAAATAGTCATTTTGACCCATTTTTTTAAGAATAAGAATAATTATTTAATGATTTGCAGTGAGCATATAGCTCTTTATAGCAAAAAGACATTCTTTCCAGAATTACCACACAAATGCGACCCTGTTTCAGAAAACAAAAATTAATAAATGTCCATAATCACCTCAATTTTCAACCGAGTTTCTATGTTTAGGGCTCGAATGAAAGCTTATTTAACTTCCTTAAATTTTAGTTGTATTTTCAGCAATTGGGTAGATCAGAACGAGTTATTGTTTTTAGAATGTCAAATTTTTTTTAAATTTGTTTTTCTAAACTTTTGTTCCTCCTTTTATCCTTTTAATAGCTGATTCAGAATAATGTTTGCTTTTTAAAAAAAGGCTTCCGAAATCGTTAATCCTTTTTTTATTCCAAATCCATTTCATTTCACAGAAAAAAGAGAATGATGTTAAAAATCAATATTTCAGAACAAAAAAAACGTTTCCGGAGTAGCAAATAGCTTGAGGTTAAAAATGTCAATTCCCCCCAATTAAATTATTTCACTTGAATTATCATTTCGAAGTTGACGAAATAAAAAAATTAATGGAATTTTCAATTATCTTTCTATGTTACCTGGAAGACTTTTTTAATAAGCTATAAAAAGTTCTGGCGGTATAATTAAGTAGGCTATTCCCTTTTAGTAGAGATAATATAATGTTGATTTCATTCGTTAAAAAGAAAAGAGGGCCGAAGTCTTCCTAATATTTCAGAAGAAAATTATTTGAGGTTTGAATCGAGTATTGCGTGATTCCAAAAATGGTTAAAAAAGAATGACAAGAAAAAAGTGACGTGAGATGTTTTTCTACCCGTCACGCGCGGCTCTCAAAAACATTAGAGGATGAAATGTTGGTTTTTTGAACTTCTCATTTTCAGCACTATAATATTTCAAAGTTAAAAAGAAAAGTACCTAATTTTGAAAGATAAAATATTTTTCCTCCCCAATGAACAAAATTAATATCTCGGAAAGCACCAAACAAAAACAATTTCTATCCTTTCGGGGAATTGTTTTATCGTTTTCCAAGTTCAAAAAATTTTTATGCCAAAAAGTATTTATTTTCTATCTCTTACACTCCGTTAGTCAGAATAGAATAGATCCTTTTGTTGCCATTTATAAGCGAAAGATATTTACGCTTGTATTGGCAAGAGCTAATATTTTATTGTATTTTAAATCTTGGTTGTAGGTACAAAGCATACTTATTCCTCAAGAATTATTTCAGCTTAGAAAGCCTTATATCTAAAAAAAAATATCTCCGCCATTTTTTCGAAATTCAAAAATCTCGTTACTTTCTTCTTCATTGAGTGAGGAAGATTATGTGTAAATTTTGTACAAATCGGGTGAAAATTGTGGCCGTGTGTTCCGGAAAATTAAAAGTTTAAACGACTTAACTCCGCCATTTTTCTTCCAAAATCGCCCTCGTTCCATTCTTGTTCACCGACTAAGGAAGAATGTGTGAAAATTTTGTGAAAATCGTTTCAAAACTGTGGCCGTGAAGTGTTCCGGAAAAATGCTACGGCCTGCCGGAACCACAGACAAAGTTGAGATCGGCAAAGATCAATATTCGATTTGACCCTCAAATTCTGGAAGGCCTTTCCCCAAAACCAACGTGGAGGGTATCACAATAACTTCTTTAAGGAGGTTAATATTATAAAAGTGTAAAAAATTATGTGAGCAGAAAAGGTTAGTAAATGGACCTTTTTACAGCCCTTGAACAAAAAACATGACACCTCTTGAATATGTGGCCGTAAAAACTGAGTTGAGGGCTTTAAATTAGACGCCCTTTGAATCTCAATTTCAGGTTTATTTCAAAGGTATCAGCATAAGTGCCGCCCTTGTTCTAAATAGGAGACCTTGGCAGATTGGCTGCTTTGTCTCAATAAAATTCCAAGTATTAGAAATAATGGAGCCGGAAATTTCATACATATAAGGTTATTCAGAATGCTTAAATAGGAGCATGTTAATTATATGGGCGGGAAGTCACCTTTGAATTTATTGTTAATTTGCAGAAGGTTTATTAGTTTGGGGTCTAGTTCCTAATGAAGTCTCCATTTAAAATTAGTCTTCTTTTAAGATTTAAAAATGTACAAAACCGGTAGGTCTGCTGAATAGAACTTAAATTATTATCAATTTCAGACCGTATTTAACTACTATATAATTTAAATAATTATAAAAAATAAATTTTGTAATTACAAGACTTGGAAAACAAAAAAAAAAAAGAGAGAGAAGAGAAAAAAAACCATCTGTACCAAGTAGCGCCCCGTCCGCAGCCTTCGAGGCTAATTCCCTGAAGAGATAGCAATTGAGTTATCAACAAAACAAATCGCTTTTGAACTTTCCACTCAAGAATTTCTTCATTTCGTACTCAATCCCTTTGTTTTCCCTTCCTTTCTTTCATTCAAATGAAATTTTAAAACCAACATCGTTGTAGGAAATTTTTTTTGCAATTAATTAAATGAAAATGTTTAAACAATAGATACCTTAAATTTTAAAATGATAAAAACTTTTGAAAATAGGCTGTAATATTAATATAAAATTATTTAGTAGATTGATTAATTCTAGGTGTGTAAGTATGTGCATAGTGCTTTTTAAGGAAAATTTGAAATTTAAAAAAAATTTGAACTTATTTAACTTAAAAATAATGTAGAAAATATAAAAAAGGAGATAAGTTTTCTTTTCTTTTTGACCCCAGACACTAATTGTGTAGGTCTCTTTGCAGGAAGGGGTGAACTCACCCTTTTTTTTTCGGCTAAAAAGCTCTGCGAGGTTCAAAGCGTCAACTCTGCCTTTAGACTGAACTTCGAACCCGCGCGGTCCCTTGACTAGTGGAGGGATCTCGTGAAAAGCCGGGAAACTCCGGCACAAACCGGGTTTTCCACCCTCCATCTCCACATTCGGAAAAGGGCCTTTTTTTACTTCTTCCCCTATACCTCTAATTTACCCACCTGCCTCCTGTACTCATGAATGCACTGTCGCATTTCATTTTTTTTTCATTATCACTTTCATTTTTTTTTTTTTTGTACAAAACAAACGTAAATTATTCACGAAAGGTAATAAGTAAATAAAACTTAAAACCTAGCCCCTAGCCATCAACTTAGTTATTATTTAATTATTTTTTATTAAAAATGTATGAGCCTAACCTTATCCCTATTTCATACCCTATTAAATGTATTATTGAAATTATTCTAAGACTTCTAAGCCTTTCAAATAGCATTATCAACCGAAAAAATTTAAGACTTAGTAACATAATCATGGTTTAGTTTTGGTAGGTCATGTAATGAGCCGAAATCATTGGAAAAACGGATAAAAAAGACTTTTTTATTTCTTTTTCAAAAAGAAAATTTAGTAGTAAAGTTTATGGCGAATATTCACCTATGGGCGTATGTTTGTTGTTTGGCTTCATTCCAAATAAAAGGCTTTTTAAACTTTTTCACGATCCTCGTATGAACGCCTTTCCTTTTTCTTCTTTCTCTTTTCCCCGTCGGTGAGCAAAGTCTAAAACAACTCGTGTTTTCTCTTGTTTTTTTTTCCACCGACATTTGGCCAGCATTTTGGTACATTGTTCAATATGAATAATATAATAAACTCTGGGCATAGATCCAAATATACAACGAGGTCGAACGTTTTCCGAGGTTTTTGGCCCGTCACTGTATCCCTTCGGGTATAATTTAACAATTTTCAAAAAAGGTAAATCGTCCGTTTATAAATAACGATTCCACTTTCCAAGAGAATTCTTTCCTTTTTTTCAATCTTAGTTAATCAAGTTATTTCCTAACCACAGAAAGAAACCGTAAACAAAATTTCGAGGCCTGAAAACCCCGACTTTTACGAGCTCTTTTCATTAAAAACTTGCCCTTTCGGTTGCTAGGCTGGGAGGGAATAAAGAGGAAAACCTTTATATGCGTTTTACATAATAGAAGCCTGGAGACTCATTCAGTATTATTATGGCTCTTGGAGTTTCTGTTTCTACCCTTAATACCCTTTTATGTACTTATTTAATATTACTGGATTTAATACAACCTTTAAGTAAAAGAAAAGAATCTTTTTGAAGAAAAGAAATACCACATATGTTGAGGTAATAATTTAAATATTAAAAATAGCTAATGAGAGAGGGAGAATGAAAAATGAAATAGGCCTCATAAAGTCCACCTGATGAGGCCTATTTGGCCGAAACCAGTCAAAGAATAACCTTTTTTTCCGTCCTCTCACCCTCGCTAGCTTTTAAATATAAATAAAAGGCATTTAGTACAGTTAAAAAAATTTTCATCTTTTTCTTTATAAGGAATACGCGAATAAAAAGATTTCTTCGTCTTATAAATGGTCTTCTCATTATTCTCCAATGGTGGTGGTTTTGAAGATTCAGGGCCTGTTAGCCCTGATGGTACCCCATTAACTATTCCTTCTCGTTCTTCCTTCCATTCATAACCATTTTCTTCCGACCCTTGAGGCCTTCTGAAAAGCTGGAAGGCGACAGATTGCGTTGAATAATTTCAAAGTGGGCCACTTATTCCGAAATAAACGCATTTACAGTAAACAATAGATGAAAATTAGTATTGTGAAAACAATTTTAGATAAGATTGTCGATTAGATTCCACATTTTTGAAAATAATAAACCCTTGTGTATTAAACTTGTGAATTTCCAATAATTTATTCTGAAGTGAGACAATGTAAAGTGCATGTTTCAGAAATAGAAAGGGAATCGCTAGCAAACAGAGTGCTACCTCGGCACTTCTAAATTTTATTCGACCCTCGAAATCGAAGAATTTTATCCGTGAATCTTTTATTTATTATTTTCCCCTTTTCGATTTCGAGTACACCGTTTCCCACTTGAAAAATGTCACCTGTATTTTTTGTTAATCGAAAAATGGGGGCGTATGTAGACCGATACGACAGATAAAACTTGAACGTTACCTTATCTGATACTAACTAATGACTAGCACATAAACAACGCTGACTTAATCCGGAAAAAATATGGAAAATAATATTTTGGATTGATGATTTACTTAAAATACCTATTGATTATAGTTTACCGAGTGTATACGTGTCACATAATGCGGTTCGCCATAATGCATTTGACCATAAAATAGCAGAAATGCGAGTTCACCATAAAAACTTTAACTCAACATAAAGAAAATAGTCGAAAACGTTCACCATAATGCATTTGAACATAATACGAGTATGTACCTGTACATCTCACCATAAAGAAGAGATTTAACATTTGTCGTTTCGACATAAAAGTCGTTTCAACGTAACGAAGTTGAACATAAAGGAAACTTCCATTTTCAAGAGATTGTCGTTTCGCCATACAACTGTTTCTGTCGTTTGGGCATAATACATCTCACCATAAACTAGGGACGGCGAAAGAGTAAGCCTACTTTCGCCGTTTAAAACGCGATCATGGCGAAACGATAAAAACCTTAAAACTTGACAGTTCACCATAATGCAATTCACACAACCTCGAAACGAGCTGATCCCATTGGCTGCCTGCTCGCTTTTCCTAGTTTATGGTGAGATGCTTTATGTTGAATTAAAAATAAAAAAAAAATGAATGTTGAATTGCATTATCGTGAATTGTCAAATTTTGTCGTCTCGCCATAATCGCGTTTTAAACGGAGAAAGTAGGCTCTTTCGCTATCCCTAGTTTTGGTGAGATGTATTATGCCCAACAGAAACAGTTTCAGGGCGAAATAACAAGTTTAAAAAGAGGCTTTTTGATGACTTGCCCTTTTTTATGTCGACTTGCATTTATTGAAAAAGTCGTTTATGGCGAAACGCTCTATGTTGAAATGCATTATGCACAAAATTTTTGAACTTTTGAGAGCTTTATGTTCAATTGCATTATGCCGAAACGCATCATGTAAACTACACATTTTTTATGTTTAACTGCTTTAGGTTTAAATGCGTTATGTTGAACGGTGTTTCCACAAGTTTAATTAATTTTCATGAGGTCTCTATTTGTAAATGAAGCCCTTTTTACCGGGTGAAATTTATTATTTAAATTAAAAATCGATTTTTCTCTTTTTTCTTAAAAGGATGAAGACAAGGGGTTCTGAGATAGGTTGGAAAAGAGATAAAAGAGGTTCGGAGCAATCAGGTAGGTCGCGAGTGCCTCTGACCTCTTTCTAGTCATCTGTTAGCCGTGATTCATTGCATTTTCTTCACTTATTCTCAGTGACCTCTAAATTATATCCATTTATCGATTTTAAAATAAAAAAAAAAGTGTGGAAATCCTCGAGTATCATCTATGTAAATCACGTTATGATATCAAAACAGGCGGAAAAACGTGGGACATGTACGGAATCTTGCCGCAACCTCATAAATATTCTGTGTCAGAATGGGCAAAATTCCTTTTTGAAATTCACATTTTTTTTTTCTAGATTGACGAGTATAATTTATCTTGAGTTTCCGCAACGATAACAAGGTTTGTCTATTTCCAAAGTAACTCGAAACTGTATTAACATAAACTTGAGAAACCCCTTTAGTGCTTAACGAACTTTTATTATTTTAATTTAGAATTATAAATCGATGGGAAAAGTTGTATTTTGAATTTTGATTATGTTGGCATCAAGTTAGAAAATTGAAGCTTAGTAACCAGGTAAGGAGAAAATTATAAATAAAATAAATTATTTAAAATAAAAGTTTAAAAAGAATATTTTCGTTTTTCTCTTATCCTTCTTTTTTTCTTCTTTCGTAAGGACGTTTTATTTAATTATGTCAAGGGAAGTGCCAAGTGAGATGAAATATTATTGCCAGGTGTAAGGGTCTTCATTCTTTTAATCCTTTAATCACCAACATTTTCAACCGCGAAGCCTCCTTAAGTTTCAAGCACTTTTTTTATCGCAGAAGTTTTCAAAAAGGGGAAAAAAATGAGTTGAGAGAATCGATGGGGGACAAAACTTTTGTGACGTGAAATCGAAATTCACAGATCGCTATTGACAATTGTGTACCAGAGGTGAAGTTTATCTCACCTTTCTGATTGTTTTCTCTCTAAAAAGAGAAAAACAAAACTTTACAAAGGTTTCAACTATAAACTATATGGCGTTAAAAGTAATGCGTTTGCGATAAGTGGAGCATGCAGGTCTTCCTTGAGCCTCTTGAACCATTCGTCAAACTGCCAGCGGTGAAACGAGCAGAAAAAAAAAGAAGGGAGAAAGGGTACCCACCCTACCGACTAAGGAGAAAACAGGCTTTGGCTTCTTCCTTTAAGGGCCAATTTTTCAAATATATTTTTTAGTTCAGCTTTACCGACCATGCCAAGAAAAACAAATATCAATAAAGATAAATAAAATACGAAATGTTTCGCCGAGGGCTCTCAGGAGCACCAAGTAAATCCATAAAATATAAAATTTATATAATATTATTAATTATTAGGTCTTATAGAACTTTTATTTGGGTGAACATAAAGTGTTTGATTTGGAAGTTTTAATGATGAAAAAGAGTAATAATTATAACGTAAGGGATGATGAAAGTTGGGGTCTAAAATCGATGAAAATCGTTAAAATTTAACTTAAATTTCTTATTCATTGTGAAAACTCGAATTTCCAGCTGTGAGGTATCGACTGGTCTTCCAAGTACGGCAATAATGCCATCTATAAGTTACGACGTGAACTACAACAGTGCGTATTTCCATCGCTGTAAACGCTACTTTTGATTATTTCAGAGGCAACATCTCTCGTTCACCCCTTGATGATGAAATTTCCTTAAATTTTTGAGTGAGAAGGGAAAAAAAGAATAATTTAAGCGTTAATTTAACAGAGGGTAACCCTCCTGGTTTTCGACGATGACAAATTATTCACGAGGGCCGCATAGCAGATTCACGCTCCAAATTACAGTTGTGATAACAAGGGTGGGGAAATATGGCAAGTAAACAATCTCTCCCTGCCAATTTTCTAATTTTTGTTTTCTCAATTTGAAAAAGTGGAATTTTTGATGAAATTTTCTAATTAGCCTGAAGGGTGTATTTTATACGGTTGCGATAACTTTTAACTTCCTCAAAGAAGTTATTTGACACCCTCCGAGTAGCGGAGGGGTCTTCCAGACCCCGTAGACTAAAACTGATTAGTGATCTTGGCAGATCATGAGGTTGCCTCTGGTGCCGGCCGTTGCTTTTATTCGAGCGTCACGGCCGCAGTTTTCATCCGATTTTCACCAAACCTTTACAGGTTCTTCCTTTTGTTACAACTTAAAAAATGACTAGAGCTTTGTTAGAAATTCACAGAAATGGCAGAGATATGTCTGTCTAAAGTTCAAATTTATCGGCCGGCTTTTTTCCAAAATTTTTATCAGATTTTCACCAAATTTTAATAGGATCTTCACTTCGTAGTTTTCTTGAACCTAGCGATTTTTGAATTTTGAAAAAATGGCGGAGATATGTCTGTTTGAAATTTTAAAAACTGCACTGCGGCCGAACTGTCAGTCCGATTTTCACAAAATTTTTACCAAATACTCCTTATATTTTTAAGAATATTGAGGGAAAAAGAATTTTTTTTAAAAATATACATAGTAGGGAGAAATGTGATGCTTTTACCAGAGGCGAAATCGACATCCTCTGGAAGACGGCTCATTATTTCTACCTTGATACTTACAAAAATTTTAGAAAAAAAATTAAAAATTTTTTCGAAAAAAAAAACTTCGAAATTTTTCCAAAAAAAAAAGAGAAACTTAGGGAGAAATGTTATACTTTACCAGGGGCTCCATTATACTTCACCCTCCTTGAACTTTCCCTTCTTTATACTTCCCCCTCCCTAAACTTTTTCTCCGTTATACTTCCCCTCCTTTATACTTCCCCCTCCTATATTGTTCCTTCTCTTTGAGGAAGTTTTCGTGTGAAGCTCTTCAAACTAGCACTTTTACTATTCACAGGCGTAGCGAAATAAGGGGCAAAAGCAACCATTTTGCGCGACCGTCATGACAGGCAAGGACATGTTAAGGCCCCTTCTCAGTAGGCATGAAATCAAGTTTCTTTTCAATACAAAAGTGTATAAAACTCTTACTTTCTCTTTCAAAAGACCTGCCACTACACACGAAGAGCTCTGATATTGACCTCAAAGAACGCATTGAATTTTTAATAAATTTTTTTCCTCGTCACCTTCCTTCGCAGGAGAATAAGGCAATTAAAAAAATCAATTATTTTTTTACAAAATAAAATATTCATGGAGATTTACTTTCAGCGAATAATTTAACAAGGTTTGATCGATTAGAAATAAAATTATTATAACGTCTTAGCTAATTATTATTGCAAAGAAAAGGAGAAAACAACTAAAATTTTACTATTGAATTTTTTAATATCCACCTCTTCACTAAAGATCACAAATCAATCTTCCTCTGAGATCCCAACAAACAAATAATTTAATAACTTTTCTTTGAGAAACATAAAATCTATTGTTAGGGAAGCAGCTACTTAACTTAACTCCTTAATTTCGTTCTCAAGTGTCAAAAGGTGAGGAGAAAAAAAGAGCACTCGAAATAAATATTGCGTGTTCTTCCTTCATTATTTTTATCCTCAAAAAAATCTGTTGCTATGTAATTTTCTATTTGTGTCTATGTTTTAAAAAGAAAAAAAAAGATTCTGATCTTTTTCGTCTAATTTAGAACAGCTTAAGATCACGAACGGATTTGATTTCATATTTATCGAATTTTTAGCTCTCCTGAATTGGTTTCATAAACATATAGTGTGTATCGATTGGTCTTAATTCGAAAATCGATTGATATCTTTGGTGCGTTTTCCCGTCCGTTTAGAGTTTCACGTGACTCGAGCCCTTAACCACTCGTTGAATGTGCAAATTCTCCGTATTTTACAATTCATATTCTGTTCTACATACTGGCCTGAAGCGTTCCGTGTTCAATGCGAAAGACATTAGGTCAAGTTTATCTGATTTAATTTTCAATTTTTTCGTGTGTGACAAATCTCAAGTTTATACGTGTTCGGAAGCGTTTTCAACTTTATCTTCCTCCACAACCCTGACGACGAGACTTCTGTTAGATCGATACAAAGAAAAGGGATCTTTTCGAACAATTTTTACCTTTTGTTTTTTCGAACTTAATAAATCATTCTCAATAGATATGAGCAACTTTTATTTTTCTGGCTTTTACGAGCTCAAGGCGCCGCATTTGATGAAGTTACGTAGTGAGGGGTAGCCATGCAATATGTGTCAACTGAATCTGGGAAATGAAGGGCCTTCAATCATTGATAGTTAGAGTCCTAACTAATATCAAAAAGTCTGAATAAAGGGCTCGCTGCTTAAATAAGATTAAAGTGCCCACCTAGTCTCCCATTCAGTCAATCCCGTTTGAAGTAGCCAACAGGACTGTTACAGCAGCATCACTTACTGTTCACCCTTCTAGCTTAATTAGAGTTCACTGTCCAGCCCTTAGCTTTTGACTAGCCTCAAGAGACTGGACAAGTGATCTATTGAGCTGGGTTTTTATTTTCCTGAGCACTTTACTAAGCCCACGAAGCAACTGCGGACTTTCTCTGCGGTTTCCTCATCCTCATGGAGGAGGCAGAGTAGCCCTCCGTCACTAGTTTATTCTGTCATGACAGCAGTCCCACTGAGGACATCGGTTCTACCCTGCAGTGAATCTACAGTCCTTTGATAAACCTCGCAAGTTTTCCATCTTGTCAATGATTTCATAGTTACCGATGAACTTCCGATACAATCGCTTTTATTTATATTACGATCGATCTACTTCAATTAATTAAAAAGATAATCTTTTTAACATTTATATTGAAATAAACGACGTCATCGTTATGGTTAAATCGAAATCGTTGACGTCATTTAAACACGAAATGATAATTATTTTTCCAATGTGTATTTACCCAGAAAGCTGATAAAAAGGTTTAATGAAAATTGAGTGCCTCAAAAGTAAATCAATAGCTTCCCCTGTTTATAATAAGAATTTTCGATTTTTCGTTAAAGTTAACTTCTTTCACTTAACCATAAAAAAGAGCTATACACGAAACAATATTTTTACTGTTGCCCCAGTACAGGGGATTAGAGCTTCGTTTTTCCCGAGGATAATAAGCGGTTATGAAAAATTGCGTATAAAACTTTAGTAATTCACTAAATTAGTTTAATTCTTAAAATTTCGTGATAGTTGTTTACAGGTTGACCGACCTAACAACACGCGAATCGTGTATGAAGAGTTGAAAAGGGCCGGAATGGGTCTATTAAAAAATTCATCAGACACCTTCGAGGATTCGTCCATCCTGCTTAACCTTTATTTGGAAATCAATAATTAATTGTGAGAATGTTAATAATATTGATTTTTGGTTTAATTATTTTCTGAGTAAAAATTATGTTTAGCTTAGAATTGAGGTCTTTACGTTTCTTTTATGATATTAACGGGAAGCTCATTTTGCGAAATTGGGCGGATTTGATGTTTTTGATTAAATAAATGCTTTTTTGATATTTTTATGACGATATCTGTAAAAAGCACTTAGCTGATAAAATAGCCTTTACGTGACGACGATGATTGGATAAAGTGTTGTAATGTATTTCGCCATGAATCTATTCGGAGGAAGAGGCCACCCACGGTTTGGCGAACGGTAGATTAATTATGTCCGTTTGTCGATCATAAGTCACGCAAACGTGCTTTTACTTACTCGTCAAAGGTACGTCATTTTCTGCAGTTTCTTCTTCGCCTTTGAGGCTTACGAGTTTCTCTTCGTGGTCGCTTATGACGTCCACCGGTGAGGATTTGATCGCGCTTTGCCGGCCGCCATGAGGGGCGCTTTGTAATGTCTCCTTCGAAGGCTTGCATCCCATCTTCTTTCTATCTGAAGATGGAGTGCTCACCTTTCGCTCCGCTGAAACAAAGAAAATCAAAATTATTATAGCAGTGAACAAATTATTGCTATCGATTTGTCAGACAATCGAAAAGAACCTGAGAACCTAGAGTTCAATAGCCCCGCTTTCATCATTTAAGGGCGTTAAAGGTTAGACTGTAGAGGTCAAAAAAGGTTTGTCCATCTTCTCATGAATTTTTAAAAACAATTCCTTTCTTTAACAGCAGTCTTACTATTTAAGAGCCCAAAGGGAGAAGACACAAAAAACGTTTCTCGTTTTTCAGGTATTTTTAAATAGTGCATCGATTTTAAATCGATATTCTTACCATTTTGTTTTGAGTGAATTTTTTATACAATAAGAGTATTTTGTGCTCTATTTTTGAGATAATGGAGGGTTCCACTTATGTAATAAGGCAAATCGGCCTGATATCATACGCTGGGGCTGATGATCGTGCACATATTGTAATGGATCTCCCCCCCCCCTCTCTGACAAGCTCATGGGAAAAATATTCTATTCTTTACAGACAAAAATAACATAAAATATTATACAAACGCTTTTCTTTTCCTTCCAAGTTAAGTTTCAAGTAAAAGTCAAGGCTTTATTATCAGCCAATGTGAGGCCTCAAGGAACACTCATATGTAAATATGCCTAGAGGCATTAAAAGTCGATATTTTAACTGTTTTTATTGAATTAAATTAAAAAGCTTATCATAACATTCTGCGTGTTATTAATGCTAAAATTTTAATTAAACTGATGGGTTTTTCCTACGGAAACTGAATTAATTTGAAATGAAAAAAATTAGGAAAAAGCCAAAATCAAAAGTAATTAAATAAGGGAATAAAGCTAACAAGCTTAGAATTTTAAGTGGAAATGTCTTGAATAGACTTAGTATTTATTTTCGTTGGCAGTAGAGGTGCCACAGTGCTCCTCGTTTTCAATTTGAAGGTGTGATGGGGGGGTCTTTCGTGGTGATGCTATCGTCGCTCATCTTGTTTTTTAGACTCGGTATCACTCGGCCCCTTTTTTCCTTAAAGGAAGAAGGGTTATTAAGAGGGTTGTTCATCGTTCACGTGACCTTGTTTTTTATAAACACGCGATCCCAAACAAACCCACCCCCGATAGACCCGATATTGTGTTCCATTTTTGAAAAACAAATCGGACACGGACCTCTTTTCAGAGAACAATTAGTTTAATGAGAACGAATGATGCCAAGAAAATCGCAACACTAAAAAAAATTTTTCAAGGGGCTTCAAGTATGAGCCAATGATGGCTTAACGATGTTCCGGATGCCGACAAGTGGACTTGCTTGCAAGTGCAAAGAAAACTTTTTTTCATTTTTGTGGGTAATTAAGTAGGTGATTAGCGTGAATTTATACTTAGAGAGGATGCTTTGTAGAATTTTTAAAATTTATGTAATCTTAATAATTGAACGTATCAGCCGCAGCCAATTTTGTTCATTTCTTTTCATGATTCATGGAATCGTTTTAGTTCAAAGTTTTTGATGTTTTAATATTGGATGAATAGTAGGTTGTTGAACTAGATTTCAAATACAATTTTTTTCTTTTTTTTTTAATGGTGTAGCGTAAAAATCGTGTAAAAAGCGTACGACGTTGGCTTTTGCATTTTTTATTTTTTTAAATTTTGTTTACCTTTCGCTGAAAATTCAAAATAATCGTTATATAAAATTGACCGAGTTGAGAGCCGCGAATCCAATAAACTACTGTCGGGTTAGACGAACAAGTCTTTTTATCAATCTCTCTTGAGCGAAATGGTTGGGGCGCATGTTCAGCAAGAGTCCCACAGGTGGTTGACGAGTTGGCGAGTTGTTACGGGTCAAGTCGAAACTCAACGTATTCCCCAAGACGTGAGAGGTCCTACCCCACGCATGGATGGTGCGGTTCGAAGAGTGGAGAGACAAACCGTTCAACATATCCTGGTGCCGTCAGAAAACTTCCGTAGAGAAGAAAAGAGCAAAAAGAAAAAAAAATTCGATTATTTTGGAGAATAGGAATACTAGCAAAGGGGAGTGAACTAACAAACGTAACTCAGGCCTAAAATCAAAGTTCAAATTTTGTAAAGTGTTGAGTGCGATTATGGGAAGTATTTTGAACATTAACGAGGAATGCTTGCGACGATTTTCGGAAGTATTGGGAACGTTTTGAGAGTATTGTGAACGATTTTGAGGGATGACGGAAACTTGGAGTATTTTGACCATTTTTTGTTTTTGTTTTTGAATAAAGGAGGATTACAACTCTTTACATTTTATAAAGGACATTCAATGCAAAACTTAGGTAGTAACTAATCAGTAATCAGTAATCTGCAGCAACGAGGGTGTAGCGGATCGCCATGGTGTACGGTTCGTATGGTTTTGCATGCCTATGTAAGGGTTTCCGAGAAGAAGAAAATAGGTGATCATTACCTAATTAGATCGTTCAGAATAAACAGAGTCCTTCAGCCGATTATCATAAAACGTCCTGCCCTCGATTGTTCAGAGTGGCTAAATTTTCTTTTTAAAGCGGCGATTTCCAGTTTAGCATTTTTTGATTTGTTTTTAGTTTGCAAATAGTTTATATTTCACCTTTCTTTTCTTGACCAATTTGAAAAAAGGTGAAAATCCAGTTTCTTGGTCAAAGGAGTGCTGTATTGTTCAGAGGGGGATGTCAGGAAAAAGATTTTTTTTTAAATCAGTGAATTTGTTTTCATCGGGCTCACTTTCCACGGAGAACCTTTTAATTATTTTATTCAAATAAATATTAATTATAACGGAAACTCTGGGTTTCAAATGAAAAGCGGGAGCACCAGCCAATCAGACGATCGGAGCAGATAACTCACTCGGGGCGCTGCTTCCGAGAGAACTAAATCGTTTTAGGTTGGGTGTTCTTGGCGCTTTATAATAACGACTTTTCTTTTAATTGAAAGAATTCAATTTAAACATTTTAGACAAAATAGTGATCTCAGAGAAATATGTAGATTGGATTTTCCACATAACGAGAGGAATAATACGATCGTACTATTGGCAGTTCTGGACTCGGTGACGTCATTGAAAACAGTCTGACGAAGCCACGTGTCTTTTGAATTTAATTTTCGGGTAAAATAAAGAACGACGAATTGTCGTCTTGTACTTTATTAGTAAGTAGAGTTCATTTAGTTTTCATTTCTCTAAGTTTGGTGTACTTATAAGGGCATTATTTTTATTCGGACCTCAATGCTTTCGGAAAATGTTTTATCTTAAAACTTACGATACTTTAAGTCATCAGTCAGTCAAGTAAGTAGGTGGTCAAAATCTGTTTCTAGCTTTTTATTCGATGTAATTGAAGGTAATCTGTATCTTTCTGTCTGGTCCTCTCGTTTTCAAATGAGCCTCATTTTATGCTTTCAAATTCTTAACCGTTTTTTAACCGTCATAACTGTTTTTTCACGTTTCAGTGTTATGTCCCGGGAGAAAATCCTGAACATGAGACGGACAAACGCAAGCCATATTTGCCAATCAGGCCCTCGCCCACCTATAGGGATACTTACCCAAACGGTGTTGGGAATGGAGCGATTATTCTTCTGTTAAAACCAAACTCTACACGCCAGAATGAAATAGGTATTTATGGAGTTGATTGTCGAGTTTTTACTAAACTTTTGTTTTTGAAGATATGACTTCGCCTTGGAAGCCTGTAACGCAGCTTATTATAAAGCCGAGGACGGAAACGAAGGCAGGAAAGTTAAGAAAAGCATAAATCAAAAAAAACTTTGGCTCAAGAATTTTTTAGGTATTTCTGACTTCACCGAGTTGTAGTGATAGTATAATTTTTCATTTTTAGAAGCCTTCAAGTCTCCGGGTAAGCTGTTTCCCCTTAGAATCGAGGATAAAGTATTGAAGGGAACGTCAAAAGAAGTCACAATTCAAAGGAAAGGAGGTATTAAAGACTATTTTATCAGGTCGGTGTGATATTTAAATTTTAGAAGCTTCGAAGTCTTCTAGGAAGCTGTTCCCCCTTAAAATCGAGGATAAAATATTGGAGGGAACGTCAAAAGAAGTCACAATTCAAAGTGGAGGTATTAAAGATTTTATCAGTTCGGTGTGATATTTAAATTTTAGAAGCTTCGAAGTCTTCTAGGAAGCTGTTCCCCCTTAGAATCGAGGATAAAATATTGGAGGGAACATGATAATCGGCTACACCGGGATTGCGCATGAAAATAATCCGATAATCTCTAATGAGAAAGTACCTAACCCTTCATTTTTTCACCGTAATTGCGCATGAGGAAGATAAAATGTTGACAGTGATTGCGCATCTTGAAAATCTCACACAAATTCCTTCACCAATCAATAGACGAACTTCACCTTGCATATAAGGATGGAGAATACGATATTTTAGGACCATTAGGTAATTATTTTAAATCCAAGTTTCCGTCATCCCCAATTGTGCCAGATATTGGCACTTTTTTACAAGTTTTTGGTCTCTATTTCATTCCCAGCTCATTTTATTGAATACATTACGACATAAAAATTTAGACCACTAAATTTCCAACAAATTTGACTTGCACGTTTTTTATTTACATATTTATTTATTTATTTTTATTTCATAGTATGTATTTGTATATTTTTATTTTCATAGTATACATAGCATACCAACAGTATCTATCCAAGCTACGAGCACGCAAAAAAATTTGGCAAATTTTTGACTGTTCTTCCACTTTCCATCCCAAAAACAAGGAGAAGACTTGATCTCAGCAAAAAAATTAACATTTTTATTTCTATTTTTTACACGGAGTATTTTTTGATAGTTATGCACAATTTTTACTCGTGCGCAATCACGGTGCCAAAAAATTTAGCCCATGCGCAATCACGGTGGAAAAAAAGGTTAAACAGGTAAAACATGCGCAATCCCGGTGCAGCCTGATAATCCTCTCTTCCACACTCGACAGGGCGAAGAGGTGGCCTAGATAGGTAAAATTCTCAAACGCTAAACCACTTCTACAAAAATGGAATCTGACGGCTGAGTAAAAGCACAAGTGATTGCGAGGACTACAAATAACATCTTCTTCCTATAATTATCTTCTTTCACATCTCATTAGTACCATAAATCAATGACAATATTTTTACGAGAATTATAGAATGTACGACCCAGTATCTTGGGATGAAACCTTATCTTTGAAATTCTTTTGAATCGTACAACCAAGGTATCAGCATATTTCAAATAACAGCGCCAGTCCGTGACGTCATTATGACGTGAGTCGTAATGACGTCACGGTACTTGCACTGTTAAGTTATAACCTGTTCGACGTAAACCTCTGATGTTTTTTTTACACAGATTTGCCCGTTCTGCAAATTAAAAACCATCTCTTTCGATTTATCGATCTCGACCAAATATCTCGAAAACTAAGCGATTTAGCGCAAAACTTACTTAGTAAAAAGATAATCTATAAAAAATTTTAAACAAAAAGTTTTCAGCATTTAAACCTCCTGAAGTGAACGGTTTCGGAGTTATGAACCGTCAAAAAAAGTAAACGTCAAAATGGATCGAGCATCCGGAAAACATCGAAAAGTTCAGAATCTTAGGCCATATCTCCTAAACTATTAGACCCAACAAAAAAATGTATAAGACATTTTCTATAGGAAATTAAATAAGAATTAATTTTGTACTAAGTCTTTACCTCGCTAGGACCGGCGGTTTTCGAGTTATTTGATGATACGTCAAAAATGTACCTTTATACGGATCGTAACATCGGAACCGTTCATTTTATCAAGATTATGTACTAAACACTTTTGTTGTATATAAAAAATAGATTATTTTATACTTATTATTTTTTCGCTAAACCTCATAGTTTTCGAGATATTTGATAAAAACTGATAAAAAACGCTTTCACGATAGATTGACAGATTTGCATCGTTCTTTATACGGATCGTAACATCGAAACCGTTCATTTTATCAAGGTTATGTACTAAACACTTTTTGTTGTATATAAAAAAAAAGATTATTTATACTTAATATTTTTGCACTTAACCTCATAGTTTTCGAGATATTGATAAAAACTGATAAAAAACGCTTTCACGATAGAATGACAGGTTTGCATCGTTCTGAAAAGTAAAAAAAACCAATCTCTCTCTCGATTTTAAATTAGATTCTGTACAATGACGTCATAACGTGTACACGATCGCGTGCTTCGGTAAATGGGCCGATTTCGTTTTTAAAACTAGAAGTTGCACTCGGGAAACAGTCCATGAAAACAAGGTTTCGCTTGATTTAGAAGCATTTCGTCAAGATTTACCATAATGCAGATAAAAGGGGGGTTAAAACCATCACCTAGCGGAAAAATGGACTTGAGCCAACGGAAACTTTTTTTGTATGAGAGGAAAATCGTTTTGGCATTGACGTATAACACCCGTAGCTTCATCATAAATATTTTCGTTCATAAAACTGTTTTTCGGATCGATGGGTCTGTGAGAAACTTAAAATTAGGTGTGAGAAAGACCGGATTGTTAACGGGATATTTTTTTCTCTTTTCGGAAAAAGCCTTCCTGGCTCAACGGTTCTTTAAAGGACGCCTAACCCACTTATAAATCATCACGCGGTTAATTTTAATTTCGTGTCTGCATAATTCGATTTTTTCCAGTATAAAATGAACTCTTTTTTTAGCAGAATGAGCAAAAAAACTGAGACTAAACATTTTTTTCCTCAAAAAAAGAGAGAAAAAACGGGTTTCCTCAAAATACAGAGAAGCTAAAAATTTGGATGATTGAATTAAATCGTCTAGCCAGAAGGGAAACGAGTAAACAGCCTCATTGTATGGATCACTTATAATACGTAAGTAACTTGCTCAAAGAGGTTTAACAGGTCGTTTCCTGAGGCTATGGAAAGTGCGAAGGTCCGCCCTTGAATTCTCACCGCGCTTCTCAAAATATCGCGTACCATCAAAACAATTAAGTCTATTGTTTTGGAAGCAAAAAACGTGATTATCTCGCTTTTTTCACTTTTCTTACTTCGCATGACGGTCTTTAAAATAGAAAGCTATCTTAATTATCGACCTTTACGTCAGGGAAATGACCTACGTTACTTTTACTACTCTACCTCTCGGCAAGCTGGAAAACTGGCTCTTCATGGAGGAAAAAAATCTGGAAACTGGAGAAAATATGGTTCCTATAAACCGTGAAAATTGGGTCAAAAAAGCGGTTTCGTGGCCAATAAACCGAGGAATTCGCGTAAAAATTGGATTTCTGGCGAAAAACGAGAAAATACAACAGAATGGGAGTAGTTCCCAATAAACCTAAATAAACGGCCAAAAAAGACGAAACTGTTTGAAATAAAAAAAAAGGGTTGCTTATGGCAGGAAAATCGCCGGAAAAAAGAAAAAAACACGATTCCTAGGTCAAAAAAAGCGGTTTTACGGACAATAAACCGAGGAGTACGCGTAAAAATTCAGCAAAATTGGGTGTGTAGACGTGTCGACATAATGCATTTGACCATAACATAGAAGAAATCGTGAGTTACCGTTCACCATAAAAATCTGCCACTCACAATAAAGAAAATGGTCGAAAACGTTCACCATAATGCATTTGAACATAATACATCTCACCATAAACTAGAAAAAGCAAGCAGCCAATGGGATCATCTCGTTTTATGACATAAGGGGGTTAATTTTTTTCCTTTCGCGAGGATGTGCGAATTGCATTATGGTGAACTGTCAAGTTTTAAGATTTTGTCATTTCGCCATAATCGAGTTTTAAACGGGGAAAGTAGGCTTGCTCATCGGCTGTCTCTAGTTTATGGTGTGATGTATTATGCCCAAACGACAGAAACAGTTTTTTCTCGCGAGAAGAAAAAAAACTAACCCCTTGAGTCAAAAAACGAGCAGATCCCATTGGCTGCCTGCGTTGCTTTTCCCAATTTTATGGTGAGATGCTTTATGTTGAATTGCATTATAGTGAACAGTGAAGTTTTAAGATTTTTGTCATTTCGCCATAATCGAATTTTAAATGGGGAAAGTAGGCTTGCTCTTTCGCAGTCCCTAGTTTATGGTGAGATGTATTATGCCCAAACGACAGAAACAGTTTTATGGCGAAACAAGTTTAAAGAGAGGCATTTATGGTGAGAAGCATTATGGTTACTAGCACTTTTTTTATGTCGATTTGCATTTATTGAAAAAGTCGTTTATGACGAAACGCGTTATGTTGAACGGCATTTTTGGACTTTTGAGAGCTTTATGTTCAATTGCATAGTGCCGAAACGCATTGTGGTGAACTACTTTTTTTATGTTCAACTCCTTTAGGGTGAAATGCGTTATGTTGAACGGTGTTCTCCCCAAAATTGGTATTTATCTAAACCGAAAACTGAGTCAATATCATTAGGTGACAAGAGGTTTATCTTAGGTTTATCTTTAAGGTGGCTTTACACCGGCCGAGCATCGTTCGAGAACGCTGTTCAAGAACAGATGCTCGGTTGGTGTAAACACTTCGAGTGTTCGCGAATGCTGTTCTTGAACGTTCAAGAGCGTTCCGTCGCTTGTCGGTAAAGTTGCGAATCATCAAAGGGATTCGTGTTCGTGGCGCGTTCGGTGTGAACGGCTTCGAGAACAACACGAAGTAAAGAATATTCCCGCTTCGTTTTTTTATCGCTTATCTATATTTCTAAAGACATCCGGCTGAAATTTCTAAATAATCCGGTCTCCTCATCTAGATCATTAATTAGTTTTTTATTCGCCCACAGTCTTCTCTTATTTTTTTTCTTCCTTTCAAGGGCTAAAATGGCAATAGCTGCGACACTGACACTTTATTTTGACAAGGTGGGTGCCATAACTCGGTGGATACTGGATCGCTCTATAGGAGGTTAAAAACTCGGGAACCGCTTCGAATGTTCGAGAAGAGCCGTTCGTAGGTCGTGTTCGGCCGGTGTAAACAGCTTGCCTTCCAAATGCTCGCGAACGTTTTTGAACGTTCTCGAACAATGCTCGGCCGGTGTAAAGCCACCTTTAGACTAATATCGAAAAAAAATGGAAAACGTAAATATAAACAGCAGAAAGGTGGTTTTCTCCGCGAAGTTGCCGAAAACTACTCAAAATTGTGGTAAAAGTGATTCTTGGCCGCCATAAACAGGAGGCAATCTGGTTTTGAGACAAAAAAATGTAGAAAAATATATAAAATTGGGTCATAAAAATCGGTTTTATGGCCAATAAACTAAAGAATACGCCTAAAAAGTTCAATAAAATGGGTTTCTCGGCAAAAAAAACTATCAAAAAATCTTTAAAATGGGATAATAAAGGCTTCTATTAGACGAAATATCAAGGAAAAAATGAAAAACGGAAAAAGATACAGCAGAAAGGAGGTTTTTTTTGGCTAAAGAGCTAGCAGAAACAGCTCAAAATTGGGTAAAAAACGGTTGCTACATGCAAAAAGGCCGCGGAAACCCGAACAAACTGGTAAAAAATGATGCTTTTTCGGCTCAAAAATTGAATAACAATAATTTAAATAGGGTAAAAAGGCCTTCCGGCATAACTCTACCATTAGAAATGAAAAAATTATTATTCCCAAGGACCTAATACGGCGTTTGGTTTTATAATTGAAAAGCCATTAGCCAAGTTGTACTTAGAGTCAAATATGAATTTTCAATAACAACCCATAAAAATTTTGTAGAAAATTGTAGCCTTCACCGATTCGACTCGGTGGACCATAAAAATTTTCTTAACGGTGATCCCAACAATTCGGAGCGATTAGGAAATAAGAGAAAAAAATATGAAGTTTTACGGTCGACTAGTAAGGATAGAAAAACTGGTTTTTGGAATGCCTTCTCGTAAAACGGGCCCACCCAATTGTCTCAAGTTTGAAGATCGAAAATAATACACGGGAGTCACGGATTAATAAGCAGTACTTTAAATCGACCTTGTAACAAGGACAAACATTCTACGAATATTTCGTGTCTTCAAAACGATGTCCCAGGTGTGCCAACTACCGTTATCTTCACCATAAGGTTTAGGAACCTACTTTTTCCCACTGGTATTTTATATCCCCACTCATTATATTACAGTCTGTAATAATGAGAGACACCGGTGGAAACGCCTACATTTACATACCTCTGTCAAGGTGAAAAAACTCGTCATACCACATAATGTTTTGGATAGAATTCCATGATTTTAACTTCCTTAAAGAAGTTATTGTGATACCCTCACCTCCCACCCTTTGCTAGAGGGTCATCCCTTGGGCAGAAAGCACATATTTTTACCTTGATACTTAGGGAGAAATTTCATACTTCCACCCTTTGAGATAGGATCATCCCTTGGGCAAAAATCACATTATTTCTACCTTGATACTTAAAAAAATGATTGAAAAAAAATCTGAAAATTTTTCAAAAAAAAACCACGGAAAATTTGAAAAAAAAAACTTTAAAAATTTGAAGAATAGAAAAAAAATGGAAATTTTAAAAAACCTCGAAATTTTTCGAAAAAAAACTTAGGTTTATCATTTTGTGAAAAAAAGAAGAAAAATAATAAAAAAAAAAACCTAAATTTGTCAAAATACTTGAAATTATTCTTCCCCTCCTTTATTCCCCTCCTTAATACTTCCCCCTCCTTTATTGTTCCTTCTCTTTAAGGAAGTTTCGTAGGAAGCTCTTCAAACAAGCACTTTAGTAGTGTCGATTTTAATTGAAGGTGAGAATTGAAAGGAAAACCACTAAAGTCTCACGGTATGGTTTTGAATAGGAAACATTATATGATCGTCACAGCTAAACCACTTTTTTCACCTTTACTTTCACAAAAAAACCCACACGTCTTTTAAAGTTTCAAAACAGGCGTCCATTATGAACGAGAAAAAAAAAACAATGGCAACAAAACCTCCTTAATTAAGGCCCAGTCAATAGCTTCAATGATGGCAACAGGTGGAATATTTTCCGAGGCGCCGAAGGTCATTAAAAGGGAGAGAGAGAAAAAAAAAACGCCGGCTCAAACATCACCATGTTTGTGGGGATGAATGGGTGTCATGTGGGCGATTCCCTCGCCTAATATGGAGCAACGTCCTGCTCCAGGAAGGGTGACATAAGGAATTTTCGATTTTTAAAATCTACCTTTACACATTCAATTTTTAAGATAAAAAGTACCAATTGATACCATATAAATTCATAAGATAACAAGGTGGTCGATTCAAGGTTTCTCCAACTCGTGACCTTACGGGATGCAACCACACCTGAATATTTGAACCCAAAAGTATGAACTTCTTCTTCACGATTATATCAGATTATCTGAGAGTTCTAATTAGTTTTGAGTCTTTCAGCAGCGTTCGCACTTTTTTTTTTTTACAAGAAAGCGAAAAAAGCTTAATTAGACCCCTACTTAAGACACCCGGAAGTTTCGCTCATAATAGGCAAAGAAACTTTTACCGAATTCCTAAGAGTTTTCCTCGAAGATTCTCATTTTTCATGATTTTGGGCATTTTCCAGGCTCTTCCGGCTGAGAAATCACCATCTTCTAGAAAGATCTTTCTTCTCTTCTTCTTTTCTTCAAAAAAAAAACGAACACAATACCATCTTCTAGGTTTTTGGCCTATTTTTTCCGACCCTAAAACTATATTCTGTCGAATTTTGCGAGATATCCTCAGTATTTCGTTCTAAAATTCCCATTTGACCTGCTT
The DNA here is from genome assembly GCA_014119065.1 of Orius insidiosus. Taxonomy (NCBI): domain Eukaryota; kingdom Metazoa; phylum Arthropoda; class Insecta; order Hemiptera; family Anthocoridae; genus Orius; species Orius insidiosus. The sequence continues at coordinate 1,753 of JACGAQ010002989.1, read as the reverse complement.
TTTTTGGCTTTTCCTAACTCTTTCAGCCGAGGAAACCCCTTTTTAGCGGATTCCTAGGAGTTTTCCTCGAATATTCGATGAAAAAGTTCTCTTTTTTCATGATTTTTGGGCATTTTTTCACACTCTTTTGGTCGATAAATTATGTTTTTCCATGTTTTGGCCTATTTTTTTCGACCCTAAAACTATATTCTGTCGAATTTGCGAGATATCCTCAGTTTTTCAGTCTCAAACTCCCGTTAACCTGCTTTTTTTGGCTTTTCTTAACTCTTCAGCCGAGGAAACCCCTTAGTAGCGGATTCCAAGGAGTTTTCCTCGAATATTCAATGAAAAAAGTTCCTTTTTTCATGATTTTTGGGCATTTTTTCACACTCTTTTGGCCGATAAATTAGGTTTTTCCAGGTTTTTGAAAGCCTTTTTTGACCAACAACTTTTTCCTGTAGAATTTTTCGAGATATCATCAGTATTTGTTCTAAAATTCCCATTTGACCTGCTTTTTTGGCTTTTCCTAACTCTTTCAGCCGAGGAGGAAACCCCTTTTTAGCGGATTCCTAGGAGTTTTCCTCGAATATTCGATGAAAAAGTTCTCTTTTTCATGATTTTTGGGCATTTTTCACACTCTTTTGGTCGATAAATTATGTTTTTCCATGTTTTGGCCTATTTTTTTCGACCCTAAAACTATATTCTGTCGAATTTTGCGAGATATCCTCAGTTTTTCAGTCTCAAACTCCCTTTAACCTGCTTTTTTGGCTTTTCTTAACACTCTTTCAGCCGAGGAAACCCCTTAGTAGCGGATTCCAAGGAGTTTTCCTCGATATTCAATGAAAAAGTTCTCTTTTTCATGATTTTTGGGCATTTTTCACACTCTTTTGGCCGATAAATTAGGTTTTCCAGGTTTTTGGAAGCCTTTTTTTTGACCCACAACTTTTCCTGTAGAATTTTTCGAGATATCCTCAGTTTTTCGGTCTAAAATTCCAATTTGACCTGCTTTTTAGGCTTTTCCTAACTCTTTAAGCCAAGGGAACCCTTTTTACCGGGTTTTCATCAATTTTTCCACGGTTTGTTGACGAACGGACACCCTTTAAACGGGCGTTTTACTAGGTATTCCAGCCGAGGAAACCTAAAAACCACTTTTCGAAGCGATTTTAAAGCGTTTGCCTCAACCTCTAGGTCAAGCACACTTTTTATCGGATTTTCATTGGTTTTCCTCGGTTTTTTTTTAACCCGAAAACCCCACTTTTGAACCGTTTCTTGGGAGTTTTCCTCCGTCTTTTGGGCAAAAAAAAAAATCTTTAAAAGCTATTTTTACGCGTTTGTTTCAACCTATACGTAAAACAGCACTATTTTCAGGATTTTAATTAGTTTTCCTCTTTTTGACCCGAAAAACCCACTTTAGAATAGTTTTTTGGGAGTTTTCCTCAGTTTAAAAACCTTTATAAGCGATTTCTACGCGTTTGTTCGACCTAAACGTAAAAATAGCACTATTTACAGGTTTTTAATCAGTTTTCCTCTTTTATTAACCAGAAAACCCCACTTTTGAAACCGTTTTTTTGGGGTTTTCCTAAGTTTTTTTGGCCCATGACCCATGTTCAACGCAATTTTTTAAGCGTTTTTCTTTCTACGAGTATAAAGCCAAAAGAAACTTTTCAACCGAGATTTTAAGCATTTCTACGGCAATAACCTTTTATAGCGGTTTCCAATTCGGGTTCTGCCTCTCAATTTAAACTACACCACGAGGAATTCTCGTAATACATCA
>JACGAQ010002988.1:0-34405 GCA_014119065.1 Orius insidiosus | reverse complement strand
CGTACGTAATTAAAACGCGTAAATCGCTTGGTTTTTTCCGGACAAATTCAGATATTCTTTTGTGATCAACTGTATTGCATCCAGCTGATCGAAATTTACTCTCTAGCCCAAATGTCTGCCATGCTGTGCAGAATTGCTCTACGGTTGTGGGTGAAAAAATCTAGGGAATTTTGTTTTATCCACACAAAAATTCCCAACATTTTTTTATCCAATTGTTAAACATACTTTTTTAATTTCAAAAGTAACGGACCAAAAAAAAGAGCGTTTTTCTCGTCGATTTTTTCATGATAAGCTATACACATCAAAGTAATAATTAGACTAATGAACGTGATAATATTATTAATCCTTTATCTTTCAGGCTCATAAATAATGAAACCGGACATACTTTTCGACCTTCCACCCTAGGAACGCTTAATAGAAAAGTAAGCTCAAGTTGTTTGGAATTGTCGTAGTTTCGGGAGGGAATTCGGTGTGCCTTAAGGGTCTGATTTACCGGCAGTTTCTCGTTGGGCCATTAGGGAATTGGTTGTCCCTTCCCTCCGACGCACTTCCCATTGAACATGTTCCAAAGAAAACATCGTTTTTATTTAGTTTGGAAATAAAACGCACTAATTAGGACCTTTTCGTTGATTAGAAAAATGAAAATTGTATGTGACCTAAAAGGCCCCTTCGAGAATAGAATCGATTTAGCCAAATCCCTTGGAAATCCTTCGTTCTGGTTGAAAGGACTCCGTATAATCTTGACTGAATTTCGAGTTTTCCAGTATTTGATGAAAATAAGCGTAAGTAATTGATCCGGAGATTTGATTCTTTCTATTTGATTTGGTAAAAATAAGGGGGTTTCGGTGTTCAATTATGTCGGTTTTGTTAATCGATGCGAGGCCTCAGGGACGCTTGTCAGTATGTAAATTGATTCGGGATAGCCAGCGGCCTGGAAAAGACTCTCAACCCGAATAAACACGATCTGTTGAAATTAAATTCAACCCTAATTGATGCTGTTCATCGAAACTGCATCCCTATTCCATACTAGAGGTGAAATTTCGATAAGCGTTAAAATTCCCTCCAAAACAATGATACACATAAGTGCACATTTTAGTCTACAAAGAAAAAATAAATGAACAACCAAAAATCCAAAATGTTTTTTTTATGCTTGTTTTTATCAGACTTTTCGCAATCTTAAATCCAACTACCTACTAAAAGTGATAGATCCACGAACTGGGACTCGCTGATTAAAATCCTTCAATGAAAAACAGAGTCTCTAAATTAGTTGACATTGTACCTACATTATAAACAGGTATTAATTTTTAATAAAATAACCATTTTCATTAGAGGATTTTTGTGTTTCTTGGAGAAAACCAAACAAAGGATTATTCTTCAATTTTTCTTCTTCCAGAAATCAATTTTCAAATTAAAAAATCTGAATATTTGGAAAAGACGCAAAAATTTGTTATTCTCTTTATCACGTTGTCAATCCCTTAAATAATTATTAAAATATTGTAAAATCATTTTTTATAGGGTATGACGGGTAAAAAAAACCAATACAAGGTAAACTCCCTTTAAAAGGATTAAACATTCAATATTGAATGTCCTACAAGTGGTTTTCTGAAAAAAGGGAGTTCCTGGATTTTGTTGAATAAATAGATCCTTATTTTTTTTTTTTCCTCGAAGACCGTTGTGCTTATATCCGAGAAGTGGTAGCCGGCTGCGCTGTAACGAGCATGAAACGGCTCGATTAAATGTTGAAATCGTGACCGCCTTTCTTGATGAGCCGATCCTAATTTGTCTGGACTTTAATAAAATTTTCAATATTACTTCGTAATTTACGTTTTATTCTTGAACCTTTCAAAAACAATTTATCTCTATCCTTGAAAAGACAGCACAGAGGCCCTCTTGAGCCCATTTTTAAATATTTTTTATTCGAGGGTATTACAACATTTATTTTGATTTCTTTTCAAAAATTTTTAAAGAGAGAAGAAAAAAAAATGTAATAATAACTTGAAATATGGCAAAGTTTATATGCACATATCATAGTGACGTTGTCAATCATGAATATTCACGTAAAATAGAGTTATAGCGTAAACTAGGTCATGTCAAACTTCATTCAAAACATACAAAAAGTGAGTTATGAATTTAAACGTTTTTTTTTCTCTACTTTTTTATTTTTAAAACAAACTTAAGCGAGTTTATATAAAAGCTCCTTTTCTTAGTTGGAACGTGTAAAACAATTAAAAGCACGTGATAGCTTTAGCGGAGCAAGGAATTTAATCCACTTTAGCCGTCTATGTATGTGAAAAGAGATCAGAAAGGTCCTTTTAGTCGACATCCCCTCCCTAGTAGGCAGAAAACTTGACAATTATCCTATTCCCAACCATATGAAAGCACTTTAACCCTATAATAACGCTTGTTTTCTACTAAATGTGATTATAAAACCCTCTTATTTTTTTTAATAACTTGTACAGTGTTCTTAACGGCGATTTTATTCCTCGCTTTGTCTTGACCTTGAAATTAATTGGGTGGAAGGAAATAAAATCGGCAGACGGAAAATTAAAAACTCACTTAGCCGTAAACAACTCCGTGGTACGATATTTCTTTCATTTTATGTAGAGGTGTAACATACTCCTCTTAGTTTAACTTAACAGTTTATCAATTTAAAAAAAAAATTAATTGAAATTATTTTCTTCCAGGATATTGGCTGGAGAATGGATTTCTGGTGGCACGAGGCGATGGTGATTATAAATAAAAAGAGTACTAGTCTGGAGCTGGCCCCGACGGGAACTTCCTTAAAGAGAAGTATCTATATAGGAGGGGGAAGTATATGGGAGGAGAAGTATAACGGAGTGGGAAGTATGTGGGAGGGGAAGTATAACGGAGGGGGAAGTATAAGGAAGGGGAAAGTATAACAGAGGGGGAAGTATAATGGAGGGGGAAGTATAAGGAACGAAAGTATAAAGGAAGGGGATGTAGTAGGGAGGGAAAGTATAAAGGAGAATTTTCCAAGTTTTTTTTTTTTTTTTTTTTTTTCGAAAAATTTCTAAGTTCTTTTTTTCGAAAAATTTTCTAAGTTTTTTTTTTTTAATGTTCTAAGTTTTTTTTGTCCGAAAAAAAAAAATTTTTTTTTTTTTTTTTCAAAAAATTTTCAAAGTTTTTTTCAAAAATTTTCAAAGTTTTTTTCAAAAATTTTCCGGGTTTTTTTTTTTTTTTTTCGAAAAAATTTTTTAAGTTTTTTTTGTAAAAAAAATTTTTTTTTTTTCGAAAAATTTTCCGGGTTTTTCTTTCTTTTTTTTTCTTTTTTTTTTTTTTTTGAAAAATTTTCTAAGTTCTTTTTTTCGAAAAATTTTCCAAGTGTCAAGGTAGAAATAATGGGCTCTTTGGCCTAGGGATGTGCCTCTCGTAAAGGGTAGAAGTACGAAATTTCTCCCTACTAATAAAAATAGTAATTAAAAAGTGGCAATTTTTTTGCACCAAAAATTCTTAAAAAATAAGGAGTAATTGGTGAAAATTTGGTGAAAATCGGATTAACGGTTCGGCCGCAGCGAATTTTTTAAAATTTCAAACAGACATATCTCCGCCATTTTTTCGAAATTCAAAAATCGACCTCGCCGGCACCACAGACAAAGTTGAGATCGGTAAAGATCAATATTCGATTTGACCCTCCGGGTCTGGAAGACCCTTCCCCAAAAACCCGACGTCGAGGGTATCGCAATAACTTCTTTAAGGAAGTTAATAATAAAAAGAAAATCTTCCAGAACAAAAGAATCAGAACCTTTTTACAGAGGTGCTTCCTTCCTTTTCTTTTTTTTATGAATGAGCGATAAAAGGATGAGTTTCTGAATTAGACTCCAAATCGTGGGTAGTTGGCGATGTTGAGGAGTGAAATGACGATGAAGGGGTGGAAGCGAAGGTAGGAGCAATATTAAAGATTATTCACGCTCGGAGAGTTTTCTTTAATATGACCCGGAGTCATCTCCCGAGTTTTTTTTTTTTTTTTTTGTTTCTTCAAGCTTTGTCGAGATTAAAAACTTGCTCGAAATTCCGGCTACAATAATTTAAAACAGATAGGCTTGTAATATTGAAGAAAGAATTAAATTTACTTGGAAAAAAAAAAATTAAATGCCACAATATTTTCTCTTTATGATACGCATTTCATATTTATATCCGGCTGTGTGGATTTCCAGAATTATATTTAAGAGGGAACTCATGTCATATGATTTTGGGTGTCAGAGACCCTTATTTAGCCTGGAAAGTATGAAGAGAATTTAGCTCCAAATTGACACTCTTGGCGACTTAACAAGATGGAAAACCCGAGAAAAGCCAAAAAGTTTATCAAAGGAGCGATTGAAAGCAGAGCTTTCTGTACTTAGCCAGACAGAGATATTCTGACGCTACCTAGAATCAACCATGTTATTAGGTTGGTTAGCAAAAAAATTTTTTCCTCCACTCTATTTCCTGCGGCTTCCAGCTATTCCGCAAAAACTAATTGTACAACTTGTTTTAGAAGAAACTTGTTTTAGAAACAGTTTTAGTACCTAGTTTATTAGCTTCACTCAATTTTAAGCGGGAAACCCCATTTTAGCCAATTTTTGATCTTATTTATTGGTTTATTGGCCACAAAACCTCTTTTTTCGTGAATTTTTGAATGTTTTGAGTTCCCAAATGTTTGTCAATTCAATTCGCCACGCTTTTTGAATATTTTTGAAGTAGAGGAACCTTTGCCGCTTTCAATTTAATTACTAAATATATAAATTCAAAGCAGTTGGTGTTGAAAATGATAGTGGATTAAATTGTCTTTGTTTTCCTAAATTTTACGGTCGAGAAAGCCTCACTGGTTCGTAATTATTGTATAGTGTAATTTAATATCTACTCGCATCCTTGCTGTAAATAATTAGAATACCTACTATCTAAACATTATTAAGATTAGAAAACCGTATTTCCAAATATAAAAAAGGTAAACTCAAGAATTCCAATTTCCTTAGATATCAGTTGAACTTCAACGCCTTTTCTACCCGTTACATATTTAAACGTCAGTGGGATTCATGGCGGCCAAGGAAAAGGAATGTTTCAAGCGGGGCGGTTATGATTTAATGAAACCTCAAGTCGGTGGATGTAATTTGAATTCAATCCCTAAGAAATAAACCGTGAAACCGGGTTATAGCTCAACATAGGGTAAACCTATTTTTTTTTTCTTTTAGTATTCCACGCTACATAAAATATTGCCATTTTCTTAGGTTGATTTTAATTATTTTCTTTTTTTGGCTCCATAAACGGATAACGGATATTAGAGAAGATGAGAAAAGTTACATGGATATTAGCAAGTTTTGACCCACTTAAAATGTTAAAGAGGAACTCGTTGGGGCTCCGATGGGGACAAAACAATTCAAATCGTTTCATAGCCAACACAATAACAGTACAACAGACTAATTTTGTCTCAGAAAACGGATTTTCAAATGTTTGTTCTACAAAACGTTAAATGCAACTACCTCCACTAACATAAAAATAAATCAATACAAATACTTTCTCCTTTGACCAATCTCCTTTGACCAAACGATCCATTTTTGTCCATTTTTGATCACGGAAATTTTATAATTGGAAATTTTTTCCCACTTTATTGTGATATTGCCAAGAAAAGAGTCTTTAAGCAGCGCTTTCGCCATAATGCCCCATTAAAATGTTGACTTTGTTATTGTCCAACTCATGAAAAGTTCGCCGGATAGACTTAACTCTCATTCAATTAAAAACCGCACTTGAGGCATCGGGTAAGTTTGACAAGTCCATCAAACCTCACATTGAAACTGTTGAAGCAGAATTCTGATTCTATTATATAGCTACCATCCCGATAAAGTTCTCTCGATCCATTTCGTACGAAGCGCAATATTAAACTTGATGTTACAATCTTCACTTGCTTTACGAGTTTTATCTTCTTAATTAAAATATTTTAATAATAAAATTGTTTAATATTCAAACCTCGCAACTGTATATTATCCGTATCTCGAAATAGATAAACAGATTGATGTTTCTCTATGCGTTGAGAGTAAAGCGGAGAAGTTCCCCAGGGGACATTGTTATAACTAATTCAGTAGTACAAGGCATAAACCGCATTAGACAACTAATTCAATTACACGAAACTCATACCAATCTTCTCACTCCCCTTTCCATTCACCGTACCCACCCTCTTCGGCCACCATCGCCCACAACCCGAACTGTTAAACTTAATGCACACGGTCCACTTCTCAAGCTAAAGTTTCGACCGCGGAATCTTTTTAGAATTTAAGGCCTTTTTGGTGGTTATAGTCAAGGTTACTTGGTTGAAGTCTCTAAGGTTAATTACGTAACCTTGGAGATGAGTTAACCTCGTCATACTTGAAGGAGAATTAATTAGCGTATGGCTCGTGATGGTTTCGCATTTCCCATTCTCGTAGCAGAAACTAAACTACGTTGTTAAAAGTTCTATATTTCAAGAATCAAATGTTATTATCTCGTTAAACTTGGATTATTGAACAGATCTCAATTCTGCATAGTGCTCAAGAAAATCAAAGGGTCCTTTGTGATCACCTCAAAACATCGTATCATTTCCTAACTGCTGATCTCCCACAAACTTGATGAAACCCGTAAGGAAGCCCCACCAAACAATTCTGAAATACGCTGTTGAGTAAACAAAATTGACTTGATTTTTGATCGACCATCCATCAAAAATTGACTTTTGACTTTACAGTAAAATCACCGTGTACAAAGAGGTATGAAATGATTCAAATTTTGGGATAAATTTAATTTTGTTGAGCAGTAGTTTAAAAAACAAAATTTACCATTTTACCACTATGCTTCCTAGGAAATTAATGATTATTCCCAACCAAATGGCCAAAGAGATATCTTGACTGCAATTGTAGGCTTTAAGAGTTTAAAGTAAAAGTTGGCGTTGATTGACGTAAAACAGTGCTCGAAGAAGAGGAAGCCCCGAGGGCACTTCACTTTCCCTTAATAACTGAGAGACACTTTGTCAGTTTTATATCTTTTATTGCACTTGTTTTATAGCTTAACTTGTTAGCTAAGTTATTTAAATATGGACCAAAAAGGAAATTTAGTGCAAAACATCCCTAAATGATTATTTATTGTTATTTGACTAAAACTAAAGATTTAAATAGTGTTTAAACTATTGTCATTGGGTCACTGTGGTTCAACACGAAATACTAGAGAGCTGCGGTAAAGATAGAGAGTCCAGTCGACGAGGAATTTACGCGAAATCCTCTCTTCTACCTTTAGCTGTTCAAGGGGGCCGCAGGAAGAGAGATAGAGATGGAGTGAGGTAAAGGTCTAAAGTGCCTTCCAACTGCCCAGGCCGAACCTTTCCCTTGGGGTAACTGCGGTTACATGACTTAGCCCCCCCTCGCCCGTCTCCTCCTCGGCCTAACACACAGGAACGAGGCCGCACAAAATAGTACAACTTTCCAACCAATTAAATCTCGACGTCCCTCTTTATAAAATGTTTAAAATTATCTGTATAAAACATTAAAATTAGTGCTAAAAGAAAAATAATAAATGCGGCGGAAATGAGTAAGAAAAATGACTTTTTTGATCAAAGGTATAGAAAACTTCTGAGTCTAAGTTTATATAAGACGGCGGATCAACAAAAACAAGTAATAAGGTTGTCTCTTTAAAACTAGAACATTATAGAAAACTATAAAAAAAATACTTTTCCCAAGAAAGGTTTTTCCTTACAAAGAGAAGTCACTCGAGCACTTACGGAAACGCTACAAAATCCGCGTGGGAAAAGAGTTTTTCCCTTAGATAAAAACGCTCCACACCAGGTTAATGAGTATAAATAAAGGGAGTTATTCAGCTGAAAGGTGATACGCGTTAAAACACTTTTTAGCGCGGTCTAAAAATAATCAGCACTTAGGCTTCCCGAGGGCCGATTGATCTAAAATTTACAAAAATGTTCTCTAATATTATGAGATATTTAAAAATTTCAAGACAATGGGCTCAAATTTGAAAGCTCTTCTTCTTCTTCATTTCCTTCGGCTAGTTTGGCAAGGCTAGAGCCTCATCTAATGAGCCAACATAAGTTCACTACGTCTAGCGAGGTAGTGTTGCAATCAACAGGAAGGTAATGTGGATCCTCCTCCTACCTTCCCTCCGTTTCCATAAGCCGTGTAGTAAGAGTCATGTAAAATAGAAGGGAGGATGAAAAAGGAAATATGAGGCCTTTTAGGCCGAAACCGGTCGTACAGTATCCGTTTTTTTTCATCCTCTCTTTCTCATTTGCTATTTTTCAGTATTAATGTACCCTTTTACGTGCTATATTGACTAAAAACAACTTCATTTACAATAATGCCCTCCGGAATGCTTGTTTTATAACTCAAATATGAAAGTAGGCTTCAAAAATTTAATAATTAAAAAAAAACCGTTCTGATTGAAAGCTAACTACTTGATACTGACGATAAATCGTGACTAATTAAACTACAAAAGTCAATAATCTTGCAGTATATAAATAGAAAATATATCATATTTTCTCATTTTCTCTCAGCAAGACGTCATTGCATGGTAGGGAGGTAGGAAAGAAGAAAATTAAAAGCAGAACGAGAGGCTTCTGTTTTTTTTCTGACCTACCCGGAATTCACTTTTCCTCATAAATTTAAATCAAAGATAATATCGCATTTCTTACAAAAATCTTGTATTTTTGTAATTAAGAAAAAAATTTGTTCATGAAGGCTTTTTTTATTTGTTGACTTCAGATTTAATGAATTTTTTTAAATTTGTTATAAGGATAATAAAGCAAATTTATCTTTCCTCAATTTTTTTAATTGAAGGATGAAAAAGTTGAATCATATGATGATTCGATTATTGATTTCCACACACCGACGGTTTACACGTGACTGGGAAACCGCATCCATCGCAATTTCGGGGTCTTTTCTTCGCTCTACCACGGTGTGTAAGGGTATGAGGCTTCTTTTAAAATTATTCATTTCACGAGTTGTTGCACACTTCTGAACGAGTTTTCTCCCGTACTTTTTTTTCCGCCTTCCGACATTATTTTCACTTTTGCAGGCCTTTTTAAGATTTATGTCCGTGAAACCAGGTGCGATGGATTCGACCACTGAAAATATCGTTTGTAACTTCCTTAAAGTTATTGTGTTTTCTTTATTTCTCTAGAAAATTATCTTAAAATTATTAGAGTTTTCGTATTGATTCGACCTTTATAAGTCAAATATAGGGAGGAAAAAGATTAAAAATTGAGACTTTTTTAATTAAAGAAAAAATAATAAAGGCTCTTTCGTCTAGTACACCTTTTGTTCCAAAACGTAATTGACGGGAGTCTAAAAAAAGACGTTAGTAACAAGGTCTTCTCCCTTCCCCTCATTCATTGTATGCCCTCTCCTGGATTAACTAAAATGGAGAAAAGCATAGAAGGAAAAAAGAAAAAAGTATTACACAAGACCTTGATCTGGTAAATAGATGCCTCTTTTTGTACCAAAAAAAAACTATAGGTAAAGGGGAAAAAAAAAGAATGGCTAACTCCTGAAAACAAGTGGCAAATGAATTCGCTCGTTAGTTTAATGAGTTTTATATTTATTAAGCAATTAGCAGGTTGATTATCCCCACGAGAATTATACTCCGGTTAATTAAAATAACATGTCCTTTACAGTACAAAATTTAAAATCTTTCATTTTTCACAATATAAATCTCATAAGAAATTCAATACACTCGATTTAGATAAAATTTTGGCAAAAATTATGGATAAGTAACGAACGGATTTGTGGGTAAAATTGAAACCGTTCTGAACATAATGGTCAAAGAGATCCAGTGCTGCATCTAAAGGACAAATGAATGATTATTTTATTATTTAAGTTGTTGATACTAAATATTAATTAGATATTACGTGATTCTAATTATTTCGCCTAATTAAGAGGCGCTCGAGCACGGTTAAGTAATTTCGTTCGTGGCTACGAACCCGGTCGGAATAATTGATTTCAGTCCCCATTTAATCTTTGATATCGAGAAGGAAAAAAAAATAAAATCGAGGATGTTTTTAATTAAATGATAGAGTGCGGAGTGCTGTGCCAACAGTTGACGGACGGTATTACTTCAGAAATAAAATTTTTGCGGTGGTTGGGGTGGTTAAAACCGGCGTGAAAAAAAAAGTGAGGGTAGGAAGTTTGAGCTAACTTTGTCGAGTTCCCTCATTTATGATAATTGCCAAATACCGGAACGATGAGGTGTCGTTTAAAACGTTGGGGAATCATTAAAAAAATAACTTTTTCCCTTTGTTGTTTTTGTATATTCAAATTTTTTGTTCATCTTCTGAGGTTACGTAAAGTTCTTCAAAGTAAATAATCTTATCTTCTACTTCCGAGCCATACTTTTCGGATAAGGATAGCAGTTCAGTTAAAATAAACAATCGCTGGGGCTTCACAAGGAAGCATTTGGGCCTAATCTCTTTTTCGTATTCACTAGGTTCCTTTTTAACTTTATACCCTTTAGTGGTGGAGGGAAATTTTCTTTTTCCAGGTTTGCCACTTTAGCAGGTTGGCGTCCTCATCAGAATGGGTAAAAAAACCTATTTCGGAATTAAGATACAACTCCAAAAAAATTAAATTCCTAACAAATGCACAGCAACATTTGGTTGTGCGCAAAGTTCCCGCCTTTTCTAATACATTCATGGACTAATGGGGGAATCTGTGTTTCTATTATCCATCTGACGTCACTTGTTTCGGGGAAAATTGGATTTTCTTCAATGTTTAATCCCATCAGTGTCAGTGCTTAAAAAAGCCTCTTTTTAGTATCCTAATATAAACTGGCCTTAAGTCCAACGCAAGAAAACTGAAGTGATCGTAACCTTAACCAGAATCGGCCATCTTTTGAGAAAAAAAATATTTTTCTTACATCATGAATGACTGAAACGTTTTATTTTATATCTATAATAAAACCCCAAGTGGAGTAATTTATTTTCAAAAGGGGTTGAAAATTTCTTAATTACACAGCGAGTGTTGAGCGTACTGTCTTAAAGCTAATAAACTTTAAGTAGGCTTCCCTTGAGTTCTTAGAGCTCTTTGTTTCCTTGCCTAAGAAATCAAAGTAATTTAATCCCATCTTCAAAACTTTTTCTTTTGATTAATGTTTCACACGGTTCCTCTCCAACAAAATAATATTATTCCGCCGAAAAAAAGGTATCAATCATTAAAAATAATAGAAACGCTTAAAGATAAGTTTTGGATAAAAGGAAGTTAATGGAAAGGTTTATAAGCACGTTATAGCCACAGGAAAACATGCAAGTACGTCTTTGGGGTTTAACGACAACGAGATTTTAATGTAAAAAAGTTTTTTTTAAAAGACTTTTAATTTAAACAATGAAAAAGTTTTACAAAAACTAAAAATTTGGTAATTTCACAAACGCTGATTATAAGTTCCATTATTTATGATGATTCTAAAAGTAAAATGATAACTTTCAAAAAAAAGATCAAACCGTTAATAAATTAGGGATGTTTTAAATTATTGAAAAGTCCTCTCAGGCATTCATTAATATTAAAATTCACCTTGGGTCTAAAATTAGCCCGGAGGTAAAATTTATGTTAAAATTTATTTTTGAAATAGAGAGAGGACTATGGATTCATAACATGAGCGTCCGTTTTTGCTTTTCCTATATGGAAATATCACGAAATCGTTCCAGTTCGTTATCTACGTTTGGACCCGCCCGCTTTATAATTGGGATAGGTGATGTTTGGTGGGAAAATAATCAAAGTTTTAAAAATTTTAGTTGTGAATATAGAAATGATGTACCTTTTTGTTTTGTTAACCTTAAATTTAAGGGTGATGACTCTTTAAAAAGTGAACAAAAATTCAGCCCCTGGAGCAATTTTCAAACCTTTTTTGATTGTGACTTCATGAAAGTACTGTCCTTTAATTAAGGGTTGTTAATTAATTAATTTAGTTCATTTGTGACTTAATGAATAATTTTGTCACGGGACTTTTGAGTTTGAGGGGGGAAAATTAAGTGGCTTGATTATTTATTAATGGTTTTTTTTTTACATTTTTATGCGTTTTGTTACGACCTGCGATATTAGTTGCATTTCCCATCCCCGTTTTGAAACCGCAATGCAGAGAGGTCCCTTGAGAAACATGAATTTTCCGGTCTACATAATAATATCTACACATGGAGCGCTATTCCGGGAGTCTAAACCGAGCATTTGTGGAACCCCCGCGGAACGCTTCCGACCATTTCCTTGACCCAAGACGCCAACCGCTGTTCCGTACGTTTAATATCAAAACCACGATGTTCCAGAGCATTTAGAAAATTTTATATTGGATAACTTTCTCGTGTTTCAAAACTGTTATATTTTAAAATTCCTAGAAGAAATTTCATTCTGTCCCTCCCGAGCCGCCCCATTCGCCCATTCTTAGACAACTTGAAAAAAACCTGAGGAAAATGAATTTAAAATGAATGATTGGGATTTTTTTTTAAATGAAATATGTAGATAAGCTATCGGAAATCCAATAAATAGTTTCATTTTTGGGCTAAACTGAAAAAGCCTCATAATTGGGTAAAAAGACGTTTTCTTGGCCTGAAGATTGAGAAAAAAAAAAAAAAGCAAAATGGGAGATTCAGAGCCATTAAGATTAAACCGTGGAAAACTCTGAAAGTCCTGAACAAAATTTTTGGGCAAAATAAATTAAATCAATAGAAAGTTTTCTAGAAATGTTTTCTCGTGGTAGGAGAGATAAACGGAAAAAATTTTCAGAAATCAGGGAGTCTGCTTAGGGACCTTCTGCTCCTAACTGCTGTGCTACCAGAAAAAAAAGCCAAACGATTTCCTTTTCGTTGCTCTCGGCTACGATGCTTTTACATTGTAATAAAGAATTCTTTATGATCCTAGATCGAAAACAATTTAGATTGAACACACAAAAAATTCAATTAAAGTACAACTAAAAATAGACTTTTTTAAAGGGAGAAAAAAGTTTAAGTCATGAAAGAAGATCGGACTCGTTCGAATGGCACTTAGTAGCATTGATGCTGAGTGTTCCTCAAGTTTCCTTCGTCCTAAATAAACAAACGCTTTAAATAAAGTTTTATTGTCTTCTTTTTTTTTAGATTGCATTTTATCCCTAAAAAAACTCATTTATTACAATAAAAATTTAATGATGAAAAATTGATATTTTTTGAAGCCAAGACGTAATTTATCATGTGCGGTCATAAACTGCGTGATAGACATAAATTATTGAATAGGTATTTTGTCAGCTAAGGGGGATTCACTATTCACGATTTGGTAAACGCATTGTCAAAATCCTGAAGTGGAAATTGACGTTAATCTATGGCTCAAGTGGGGACGTTTGCATTTGAAGTTTGAACACGTATCGATTTTAGCATGTCCTATCTTCGAGTACATCGTGATTTCTATAGTGCAAACACAATAGAATTCAATGCAGGCTTATCGATTTTTTTTCGCAGCCATCTTAATCTTTTAATTATTATAGTTCAAAATGAATAGCTTTTTTTTAATGAGAAAAAGGATTAGGCACTTGAAAAAAAAATTAACCATATCTGATGCTGAATGTAAAAAAAGGAGAAGGTTTTAAATCGGGAAAGCGGGTTTATTAAAACAGTTCATCCCCCTTTGGAACGACCGCAATGAGAGTTAAAACCCGGAGTAAAACGGCCTCTCAGACCCAACCCTGAAAAGCCTTTTTCTCTTTCTTCTATTTGTTTACGACCGTTTTCGATTTTAAATTAGATTCTTAAAATCGATTAGAAGCCTCCGTTTGACTTAACCGACCGGACGAAACTTGCTTAATGCTCATTTTAGCTTTTTTCAATCTAGTTTTTCTTTTTTAATTGGACTTCGTTAAAGTTTTTCACTTTTGTTTTCTAGCGAATCGCGTATTTATGGCTGCCCTAAAAAAAACTTTAGAAAGGAAGGCTTTTAAAATATTGTTTTCAAAAATGAGGTCTTTCTGACTCAGTAGGGTCAAAATGACCTATCGATCATGAGTTTATCTACGGCCGTCTGGAATTTAAATACCTAAAAGTTTGACGAACACCTCCCGGACGGCCGCGGCTATAAACTCAGTAGTTATCCAAACTTTTTTTTTTCTTTCTGAACTTTCAAGTTGTTTTTGTTTACCAGCAAACTTTAAATATTCAAAAACGTATTGATTGGATTATTTTACAATATTCAGGAAAAGAGTTAAGTTTCTTGTTAAAATTAAGTTTATATCAGATGTCCCGTCCCATAACTGGCTTTGAGATGGCGAAGAAGAGACACGTTTGGATAATAAACGTCTCTATGGAAAGTTGTCACGCAATTGTACCAAGGCACTTATATCGTGCTTTCACATCATGTCTAAAGCAGCTGGCGTCACCGTCCTAGTTTACGTTTCAAATATTTTATAAAGGTTCAATTTCAACAAAAATTTTCGAATTCATCAGAGGAATTATTGTCCTCCAGCTTTAATGAGAAATTTACCGACGGTTGGGGGACAACTTCAACTGAGGTATGCCTTCTGTGAAATACTTGTCCAAGTTTAATTAATCCGAATGAGGTACTCCGTGAAACTCCCCGACCAGAAAATTTTCCCCTCTCAGTGCGAATTTCAAATTTCGTACCTAATAACAAGCTCTTAACATGAAACAAGCTTATTTTCCAACATAACGAATCAAAACCTTACTTAGAACAATATCATTAATTTTCCGAGTTAAAATCAAAGGAAAATAATTTCAAAAAAATTGAAAAGCCCAGAATATTTCTAAAAAACCTCAATATTATGTCTGAGAATACCGAATTCCTTCGTCAAAATTAATTTTTATTTTTTTATTGTTAGGCAGGCATAATTGTTTAAAATATTTTATTTTCTTGTTTTCAATATTCAGTTTAGAATCTAGTCATGAATAAATTTTGATATTTAAATCAATGATCCATTCATAAAATTTTTTTAAATTAGCCCATTAAAAGTTTTAAGCTAAAAATGAATTTCACATACAGTAAAAAACTCAAAATCAAAAGTATTTGAAAATCACGTAAATTTTACGCAATATTTTACGTAATATTTTAAATATTATACGTATTATATACAATATTATACATATTTATTACATTACGCCTGCCTATTATATTTTTACGTATTACGTAATATTTAAATTAATTCGAAAGGTTAAAAACTTCAAAGGAACTAATTTTATAAACAGGGTTGAAAAATCTGGAAAAGACAACCTCGAAAAGTTGACGCTATTGAAGTTAATCCGAGCGAGACAGGTAGTTTGAAAGATGGCTGAGTCGGAAAAAGGGAAGGGAACAAAAAAAAAAATTTGCGAGGTTTGGAGTTGTCGTCCGGCCCCGCTCGGAAAGAGAGAAGATATATTATAGAGGGACTTCTACTTGCCAACTATTCTGGATTAATAGCGATGTTTACCCGATATCTGCTTTCCCTGACAAGCCTCAATCGGATTAGTAATAACGCCCATTCACAACACGTTTTGTATACAATGCGGTAATACCCGTTTGTTAATTTTTTTATTCATAGACTAATCAACAGCTGAATGCTGAAAAGCTCTCTCAAGAACCATGGAACAACTAAATGATTTACCAACAATAATATCGAGCGAATAATAGTAGGTTTGGCGTCCTCAAACAAGTGGGATTGTTAAAAATCCCTTTTGATAGTTCAAAAAAATAATATTGGGAGGTAATACCAATTTTACCCCATCATTTTTAGAGAGTCTAGCAACTTGTGGACAAAAGAAGTTTACAAGATTTCAGAAAAAATTAATTTCAATAAACCAAATGGTGAATTTCAAAGTTTTTTAGGTTTTCGTCAAGTGCTCTCGATGATTTCTGAAATGAAGTCGCTCGAGGGGGGGCTTATTAACTCAGCTTCGACACAGACTGGGAGCCTCATCTTAGCCCACGTTGAAAGCAAGTTTTCGAATTATTACATCCGAGAGAGTTTCTAAGATCTTTCGTACGGAAACCAAGTTTAGCGACTCATTTGTTCCGACCTTATGCACCTCAATAAATAAACTCGAGATTTCTTATCAACTAAAAAGTTTATTCAAAGTTACAGATTTAAAAAAAAATTTTTTTGTCTCAATCCTCTTCCCGAAGGGCCTATTCCGAGTTGACCTCTCAATCAAACTAACCCAATCTGAAAGTTCTCCGCTTGTCCAAACTTGTTGGTCCTGCAGCCACTCGACACGGCCTTTCCAGAAACTTGAAATAGTGGATTCGAATTAACGCTTTTCTCTCAAATTACGCTCATTTTGAAAACCCTTGAACGACGAAGTGCGTGCGGATTGTGTGACAAATATTCTCGGAGCGGTAATGGTAGATTTCAGCCATTTACATGCATATTGCCTTCCGTAAATGGTCTCTTAACGACACCTATTTTCACATCGAAAAAGAAATTAACTTTAAAAAATTAAACAATTGCCTAAAAAATAGTTTAAAAATACGTTAATCACTCGAAATATTTGTTTACTCGCCTTCAGTAATTTGAGAGAATCCAAAATATCAATCAAACAAATGGCTCCTTCTCGATCTTCCTATAAATGACATCTAAAACGCTCTATATCATCGCACAAAGGAATTTTCCGACATATTTCTCTTATTTATCAAAAGGGCCAGTACTCTACAGTCATATCCGGATAAAGGATCACCATAATATAATCTAAAAGGATCCTCTCTATTTCCATTCTCGCAAAATTTATCTACACCGATTAAGACCATCCGTCACTCAAAACGTTTGTCATTTATATAAAAAAATTCCAAATGAATTTAATTTTTTTACAACAAAAAATGAATAAAAGCATGGGTTCTACACGAGGAGCTCATCTGGGAAAAAAATTTAAAAACATCGGCTATAAACACGATCACACGATAAAATTTTGAAAAAGAATCTGATTGAAATCGCTGATGTGAAATGTAAAAACAGGCGTGCAGCCGACTGACAAATGATCGATAAAAGTCACTATAATATCACTTTTTTAATAATAATAACTTGATATTGATGTCGCACTGTAGGCTAAGAAAAATTGAAACATTGTCTCGTGGATGCAATAATTATGATTAATAATGTCAGGACATTATTCATATTGAAAGAGAAAATCAATCAACTTTTACTCACAAAAAATTAATAGTAGAAAAATTGGTACCTACTGTGTTCATAAAGGGACGGCCGGAAGAGAGATTTCACCATTGATATCACCGAATTCGGTGTTCCAGAATCCGATCTTACCTGCACGCTGCTTCACTTTTCCCGATCTTTTATTGAACCTACGTTGCAGAGAAAAATGAACCTCACTTGTTATCGAACGAGCTTACCTTGCGAGCGTCAAAACATTAACCCTACGTTTTATCGAGCGATCCAGTCGGATATTCGATATTTTCCCGTTAGACTCTGATACGCCGGTTTCCACAAGATTGCCGATGTTAAGCAGAACAGGAGGAGGTTAGAACATGGATGGGTGACCACTCCAGTTCTGTATTCCTTATCTCTAAACTCAGGGGATTGAGGCAATGAGTTGTATGTACCTAAGGCGGTGTGATTTGACGAAACGCAAAAAAAAAAATTTGTGAGGACTAGCCTCCGGACGTTAAATCGGACCAAAAAAATCCGTCCAGGCCGTCCGTCTCTTTATTTGGGAAGTGCCGAAAAAATATAGAATGTGATAGAAATTTATTTATTCATTTGATCGCTCATATCAAATTTCAAATAAAAAAATAAATTAAAAACACCTTCTTCTGACATTTGACCTTCCTAAATAAATATTTTCGATATTGGTAGTAAACTTTGAAAAAAAATTTAATATTATCAAATCATCAATGCATAAAAATAGACTTCAGAGGATAAGAGAAACAGTAAAGGGAAAATATATTTATGAGTTTCGTAAGAATTTTTATATATTTTATTTAATTACTCTTTTTTGTTAATTGTATTAGCCACAGGCCTTTACAAAGGGGGAGGGGGGTTGGACCCAGGCGGGGCTTTCGCCATAATGCCGTGGCGCCCTTTTGGGCCAACTACCAGAGTAGTGTACTTATCCACAGATTTTGTAGAAGGATATTTTTAATTGGACTTTAACTTCCAACCAAAAATCCCTATACCCAACCTGGGATCGAACCCCGGTCTCCGTGGTGAAAGTCCAAGACTGAACCCACCAGCCACGGAGCCGGTATTTTTATTTAATTAACCGGTTTAATAAGCCTAACCAAGTGAATTATTTTCCGTTTATTTCTTTCTCAAATTTTTCAGTGAAAATAACTGCACGGCGTTTGTCCAAGACTGCGGGAAGTCGAAAAACTCTTTCCCTCAGCCACCTGCTCCACCTTGCGCTTTCCAGATAGTTCACCTGATGAGGCTTATAAAACCGAAATCGGTGGTGAAATATTCCTATTTATTGTTTCTCTCAACATCTGATGTATTTTTATGCATTTAATTACTAATGTGTAGTAAACCTACATGAACCCATTGTACGTGGCGTTACAAATCATGAATTTAATATCTATTTTCATTTTGAAAATATCCCTCTTGAAGTCGGAAAGACGTCATGTAATAACCAATCATTTATCGCCGACAGTCATGTTTTTCCTGCTTCAAGTAATAAATATAACTTCAGATATTTCTAGGTAGTTGCCCCACATTTGAACGAGTTATTGCGTTTTTTTCCGATTCGGAAAAAAAAAGAGGGAAGGGAAAAAAATCGAGGAAAATCGTGACCTCTACCGTCTACGTACTCATAAATATTTAACTAATGTTTGCTCTCAAACTGTTAGAATTAATGAATAACAAAATGTATTTCGAATTTCATGATTTCTCCGCGAGACGAGACGAGGTATATCGCTATTAGGTTGAAACAATGCGTTCAATCCGTAGAACGAGACATTCCCCCACTGATTTACTTGACATTTTGCATTATAGGGGCAATTAATTTCATGAACCTTCCAACTAAAGTGAAATAGTTTCTACTGAAAATTAATCTAAAAATTGGAAAGTAAAGCTATTAAAAATCATCGTTATTCTTTAGCAAAGAAGTCGTCATTTGTGCCGACCGGCCGTCGACGGTTTCGTTCCACACACTCCACGACTGCAGTTTCTTGCTTTCGTAATTGCCTTGAAAATGTCAAGGCCTTTTTACATAACATTGCCATAATGGCGGAAATGAACAGATCATTAAATCGTTGTTTCTTTTCTCTCTCTCTTCCCCCTTCGGTGAATTCGGCGAATTTTACTCTGCTGTTCGAAATTCCCTAAATCTTTGAATTTTTTTCCCTTCTATTCTGTCTAAAAGTCAAAGACTGACTTGTTATTTTCCACCTTAAGAAAGCACGAATTAACTTTGGCACGGATTCCAGGAAAGACATCACAGGAGTTCAAAGGGTTTGAAGGTAAAGGCACAACGAAAAAATAATTCTCGAAAGTCAATAAACGAAACTGACGTAATAAACTCAATAAAATACTTATAAAAAAACTCCAAAGATTCACAGTTTAATAAAATTTAAGGATCAGTTGTGATCGCCTCAAAATTCAGATCATTTTCAAACTTCCGAATCCCCCTTTAATATTTGATGAATTTCATTTTTACGGCCACAGTCTAAAAGGGCTCACTAAGAATTCAGGGAAACCCCACATAAAAATTCTTAAAGTGTACCTTTCCATTTCAGGAGAAGAGTAGTATGTAGCATGCTTTTTTAAAAAAACAAATGACTCTTTGACTTTCAGAACCTGAAAAAAAGAAAACCGATCGCAAAAACCGTTTTGCTCTCATTTTAAAGAGTCACTGGCTGAAACTTCCTCAAATCTTTGAGGAACTGATTAGTGATCTTTGGCGATCATGAGGTGATCATGAGGCGATCATAAGAACGGATAAAGTTACAACATGAGGTTGGCTGTTGTGCCAGCTGTCCGTCCATCCGTCACATTTTTCCGGAACTTCAAGACCGTTTTCTCACCCGTTCCGTGTGGCGTGGAAGCGTGAGTACTTTTTTCCCTGATAGAATGAGCAAAAATTGTTTAATTGTGTTAATTAGAGGAAATTCCCGTCGGAGCCTGCTCCAGGCCAGAAGATACTTTTTTTAACGAACTTAAGGACTATAAAGTTATAACAATTTTCGGAATCGGAATGTTAAGGGTGATCAAAGGTTATCCGAAGATAACCTTTGCAATGGTGGTTATCAAAGTAAAATTCATCAAATATTAAGGGAGACACTGGTTTGAAAGTCGAGTGAGTTTTAGGGTGATGACAAGTGACGCTTTAATTTTGTTGAGCACTGTAGTATAGCAACGATAGCGATGAAAATTTTAATTTATTTTTAGTATTTGCTCTAAAGGTTAATCTCGGAGCTACTCGAGTCGGGTTCACTCAATTTTGGCTTGGGTGGAAATTTATAGGTGCCTTGGGGTGGGTGAGCAGGTTGTGGTAGGGGTCAGGCCCTGACGATAAAGGCAGGTCGGTCTAAAGAAGGGAAGGGGAAAGGTGGGGCGACAACTTGATGTATATAGCTTTGCCCTGTATCTCCATCAGGCGTTCTTACAAAACCCCCCTTTTCTCCTTTACACACCCTACCTAAAGGTTCGACCAGAGAAATACCATTTCTTATTTTTACCCGTAAAAAAAACTGCTTTCACATGAAAGATTTCATACTTAGGCATAATACAACTAAAAATAAATAAATAACCTTTTTTTTTTTAGAAAAGATGGAGAAAAAACCTTCAATTTTTAATTTATTATGTATTAAGATTCAAAAATTTAATGGAAGAAAATATTTGTTTTTTCTTTCTAACTCGTATATAAACTTTTTTTGGGATGAAAAGGCCATGTTTTTGTTAAGAAAAAAAAACCGATTGGCAAGTCGGATTTTTATTGACCCTTTGTCAAGGAGGGATCGTCCCCTTAAGGTGAAAGGGGACGACAAGTGTGAGTTTTTTCGTGAGACAGAAGATGTGAGAAGGAAAGAGATAGAAACTCAAAATTTGCGGCACCTCTCACTCCTCTAAAAATGGTTCGATTTTAATTCTGTAAAGTGGAGCGTACTCGTTGTTTGAGTACAAATGTCGCAATTTTATCAAGAAAATTTTTTGAGCATCAGATTTTGAGATTTTGAGTTCAAAATTTTTGTTTTTTAGAAATTTAAAAAAGTCTTCTTATACATAGAATCAGAAAAAAATACTGAATCCACCGCACTTGGAAAAATTAAAATCGGATGAAAATTGGCCTCCGAAACGGAAAAATACGATTTTCCCTTTGATGTTTCGCCGCTTCCTCGCACCCGCTTCTTGGTATCGACCCTCTGAGTCCACCAAGATTTTTTTTTTATAGAAAGCGGGAATCTCGGAAGACTCATTATTTTCCAATCTCTATCCTACGAGTCCACTAAAATTTTTATTTTTATAAATTATTGAAAATTTATATTGTATGCTATAAATTTCTGCTAAAAGTGAAAAAGTATTATTCGGTGTGCCTACTTTCATTATTTTTTCTTGAATGTGTTCTAAACTATATTTCATACATTTTATGTATGAATTATAATTTATAGCAATCTGATAAACGTAAATATAGAAATAGTTATGTACATTGAACTCACAAAAGTGTGTGTAAATTTATTTCATTTGTTATGGTTTTTGACCTTGCCCTGTTTCTATGCGGAGGAGAAACAAAAACAAACATGATTGCGAGAGGATTATCTCCCACCCTTTCTTACCAACCCTACTTATTATTTACAAAAGTCATCAGTCGCCTATTTTTTTTTCGCCCTTGGGTTTACTTGTTTTTTTTTTCTCTAAAAATGAGGTGTTCAACGAAAGGTCAAAAAAATTGTGTGTAAGTGCCAAAAGAAAGAAAGTTGGCAGAAAACGAAGGTGAGTCTAAATGAATTACTAATAGATTTAATTAATTAATTAATTTATTATTAAATAATACTATATTTATATTGTTAATTATTATAAATATTTAAAGTTAGTTATTATTTATATAAATAATATAATATGTAATTAATCAATGTGTAAAATTTGAAAGTGGAAAAAGTACGAACAACTTCAAAAGCACGAACTCTGAAAACCCGGTTTTTGCCGAAGAAATAGAAGAAAACGATACTAGTAATGATAATATACCAATGGTTGCGGTAAAAAAAATATATCCCAGCTCGAAAAAGAAAAAAACGAACTATCAATGTAGGATTAATGAAATGGAGAACTCGGTAATTTATTTATTCATTTATTAACTTTTTTAAAATAAAGTAATACTTTTTTGTTCACTAGACCGAAAAACTTGGCGGACCATGAGTCTTCCGTAGTTCAGTCTCAAAATGTAGGAATAACCGAAAACCTAGGAATCGCTATTCCCGCGGACAACAATAACATGTCCACATCTCAATATGACTTTTCCGAAGAGGAAGAAGAAGCAAATGAAGAAGAAGTTTCAATTGAAGAACCAGTACTTCGAAAAACTCTAATGTAAATATAAATTGTAATTTTTAATTTATTTGTGCATTCAACAAACTAAAAAGGGATAAAATGTTACTTTTATTTTTTCAGGAGTGACAATAAAGTATCGATCGAAGGTAGATTTATAGTAGACGGAGGACACTTTGTGTCAGCGATTCGAAGCTTAGAAAATCATCGAGGTAATTGCTCTAAGAGCGATAACGGATACTTCCAATTTGTGAAAAGCTCAAATAGAATGTTGGAGTGTACTCTTACATTCCAATGTCCCTACTGCAAAGAAAAAAAAATCGTCTGTAGCGAACCTCCGGCAACGAATTTGACACCGAATTTGTCAATCGCTGACTGTGCAGTTTGGGGATTTATGTCGACTGGAGGCGGACACAATAAAATGGAAGAGGTTTTTTCGGTCATGGGGATACGATCAATCGACAAAAAACATTTCGAAGTGTAGAAGAAAAATTAGGAAAGGTGTGTTCCTAATGGATTTAAATTTTTTTTTTTTTTAATTTTTTGTTTGTTTCAGATATGGAAA
This sequence comes from Orius insidiosus, assembly GCA_014119065.1. Lineage (NCBI taxonomy): Eukaryota > Metazoa > Arthropoda > Insecta > Hemiptera > Anthocoridae > Orius > Orius insidiosus. The sequence continues at coordinate 11,454 of JACGAQ010002988.1, read as the reverse complement.
AATAAACTTGCTCAGTTAATGAGAGAAGCTGGCGAAGAAGAAAAAAAGGCTCGCAATCGAAAATGGAGACGTCAATTCCTCGTCCGGTATTCCCTATATTTCTGTTATCGTCGACGGTGGGTGGTCCACGAGGAGCTACGGACATAAATATACCGCAAAATCAGGTGTTGTCTGTGTCATTGGCCATCGAACGAGGAAACTGATTCATGTAGATGTAAGAAACAAGTATTGTTCTTACTGTGAGATTTCTTCATCAAAAGAAGAGACAAAAACTCATGTTTGCTATAAAAATTGGCAAGGGCCCTCCACAGCGATGGAAACTGACATGCTCGTAGCGGCCTTTCGCTCGAGTGAGGACCTACACGGACTGCAATACACAACAGTTATAGGCGATGGAGACTCTTCGGTCTACAAAAACATAAAAGAAAAAGTACCGTACGGCAGAAATGTAAAGAAAATCGAATGTGTTAATCACGTTTTGAAAAACTACACAAAATCATTGTTTGAGTCTCGAAAAAAAAACGGCTCGAATTACAAAAGAATATTAACGAATGATAAAATAAAAACTTTGAAAATAATAGCAAGCCGTACAATAAAGCATCACAAATCTGTTGACGTTGTTGCTGACGTTGCAATTTTAAAAAAAGATTTGACCTTAGGCCCTAAACACGTTTTTGGGGACCACAGAGATTGCCCGCAATATTTCAATTGCAAAATCGATAAGGAATCAGCAGTTGGACCCATGACTGAAAGAGTTATAGCTTCAGCTATGGACTGCATTCTCCCTGTAGTGAGGAAGGCTGAAAAATTAGCGCCCAACGAAACCAGTAATGCTGCTGAAAATTATATGTCCTTGGTAGCTAAATTCATTGGTAAGGTAAAACCGGCTTATGGACAGTGTGGTGTACTTTTTTTTTTTTTTTTTTTTTTAGGTGGTAAAGTAATTGATCGCTCGAAACGAGGAAGTTATGAGTTTCGAACTCAAGGAGCCGGGTTAGACTTTCAGATGGGACCGGAATGGCACTACCACACCATGAAAGATTTTTTGGGCAAGAGTCCAAAAGCAATCATAAAAAAAACTGCAGCTCGGAGAAAGCTACGGTTGGCGTCAACCAAAAGATGTCTTGCACAAAAAAGTACTAAGAGGTACAAAAAAGAAAAAAGAGGAGAAGATCAACATTATGGACGTGCGTGCGAAAAAGTTGAAGACGATGAAATGAAGCTTGAGGATATGGAGGAGGAAGAGTTACAAAATAAAAAAAATGACCTTTTAAAATCCCTCGAAATTCTTTCGGAGGAGGAATTGGAGATTACAACTCGGGGACAAAATGAAAACCCCAAATGGGAGGAAGAAAGGAAAAATCGTCTCACAGCTTCTAAGTTTGGAGCCGTTGCCAAGAGAAAATCCCCAAAATGGGCTAATTTAGTGAAAACCATTTTGTATAGCCGGTTTTCCGAAAATGCTGCCACCCTATATGGTCACCGCACAGAAAGAGTTGCAATAAACCAATTTTGCGATCAAACGGGCAAGATAGTCGAAGACTGCGGCCTGTTCGTGAATAAAAATTATTCTTTCTTAGGAGCTTCTCCTGATGGTCAAATAAAAAATGAAGATGCCCTCGTCGAAGTCAAATGCCCGTTCTCGGCGAGAACTCTGACTATTAGAGAGGGGGTGGAAACCAAAAAAATAACTTTTTTGGACTCTAAACTAAAGTTAAAAAAAAATCATGACTTCTTCTATCAAATTCAGGGGCAGCTCAATATCAGTCGAAAAAAATTATGCTACTTTATTGTATATACAGAAAAAGAGATGATTTTCGAAAAAATTGAAAGAGACGTATCATTTTGGGAGGAGAAAATGAAATATAAATTGACTTATTTTTTCCACTACTGCATGTTACCGGAAATTGTTAATCCGAGGGTTTGGCGGAAAATTAAAATTCGAGAGCCAATCGAAACTTTCGAAGAAGCAATTACTAAATTGAAATTAATGTACAGTACTATATAAATCATTTTATTTACAATTTTTTTATTTTCCTTCCTATGAAAGATAGGGTGTGAGCACTTTTTCTAAAGTCTTATATTCTTGATCGAAAAACTTGGCAAATAATGAGTCTTCCGAGATTCCCGCTTTCTATAAAAAAAAATCTTGGTGGACTCAGAGGGTCGAGACCAAGAAGCGGGTGCGAGGAAGCGGCGAAACATCAAAGGGAAAATCGTATTTTTCCGTTTCGGAGGCCAATTTTCATCCGATTTTAATTTTTCCAAGTGCGGTGGATTCAGTATTTTTTCTGATTCTATGTATAAGAAGACTTTTTTAAATTTCTAAAAAACAAAAATTTTGAACTCAAAATCTCAAAATCTGATGCTCAAAAAATTTTCTTGATAAAATTGCGACATTTGTACTCAAACAACGAGTACGCTCCACTTTACAGAATTAAAATCGAACCATTTTTAGAGGAGTGAGAGGTGCCGCAAATTTTGAGTTTCTATCTCTCTCCTCCTCATAAGCCTGTCTTTGTCCAAGCTCCAAATCACCTTTCACCTTAATCCTTTCAGCCATTGGCAAGACCGGAGAGTAAAGCTGATTAAAGTTTCCTATAAATATCGCTTGAAAACATGGTAAAACTTCAATGTAGCGTGTAAAAAAATAAAAGTTATACACCTAATACATTCTAAGCACTTTTACTATAAATAGATACTTAACGGTTGTGTTTTTCAGCTACCCAAATTGAATGAAAGCCCCCCAGACAGCCAAAGCAGCTTCCTTCCCGAAAGCCTCTTATCCTCTTCATGCAATCCTAATACCGCAATTTCCCAAAATTTTAAAATGTCTAGAATTTTCCCAGCGCCCTTTTTATTAAAAGCAATTCTTTTATGCATCCATTTTTTGTTGTAGGAACGACAATATTAAGGAATGTTTATCTTCTAGGTAATTGAAAAAAAAAATTCTGGACAGATATTAAGCGAGATGGGAGAAGGGTAAAAAGGGCTGAAATATGCGGGGCGGACTAAAAAACGAAAGTTTGGACAACGTCCAGATCCCCCTTGACCTAACCCTTGAATATTCGCTCAATAAAAGTCCAAAAAATTGCGTATCAACTTCTAAATTAATTATGCGGAATTCCTCACGGAACAGAAGGTTTTTAGCGTTCTCAAAAAGAAAAAATATTGTCGTTCCCTTTGAATGCATCTTCCAAATCCTGTAGGATCTAAACAACTTCTTTATCGACCTCGAATTTATCGGATTTTCCCAAAATTTTCAGGGCTTTTTTTATTTTAATTGCAACATTTTTTTGGGAATGGTGTTTCAAATGGTTTTTTTTGAGAACCTTGAAAGAGTAGGTAATTTAAAACCCTTTATTCATCTACCTATTTATAACAAAAATTGAAAAGTGTTTCCTAATTAGTGAAAGGAAAGATAAATTATCAAACAAAAGTTTTAAAGAGAAGCTTTTTAATCCGCAAGCTTCTAAAACAAAACAAAGAGTTTGATGAGCTTTTAAACCTGTTAATTACCCTGGCTTGTTTGCCTAAGTCACCTTAATATTTTTTTAATTGATTGAAGAATAGAAAAAATTAAGGACAATAAATTTAATTTGACGTTTTCATGTTTTTCTACCCTGTAATCCTGAATTTTTTTTTCAAACAGGGACCTTCCAAGGGTATCTGGCCGGATGAAAAAACCTTGTACGGGTCATCGTTTGATAGGAGATTTATCACCTTCCGACATTCACAAACAAGCTCGCACAATCCTTCGGCATAAACACGGTTTTCTGTAAACATGGGCGAAAAGAAATTTTTTCGCCAATACTTCATTTTTTACCTTCCAAATAATCCATTTAAATTCTCTAAAAAATGTTAATAAGTAGTTATTGGCAGTATTTTTTAAGGGAAGAGAATACAAAATTATTAGGCTATCACATTTTCTTTGAGGTGGATTCGAAAGTTAAAAAGTTCTTAAAACAAGGGGAAAATCTGCTAGTCTATTTTTTACGATCCAATTTTTATTTTACGTGAACTGAAAAACGGAGGAGGCTAAACTGGGTCAGTTTTTAAGCCAAAAAGAGAAGTCGTAAAATTAATTTAAGAATTCTACAAGCTAAAATGGTAAAATACAAGGAATTCCTTTTTCCATGGAGAATTTTTTTTATTCGTAATCCCTTACGAAACCCCTTGAGGGATGGCTTCTTAATTTAAAATAAAAATTGCTCCAAATAAAAAATAAACTGTTTCTATTATATTATTTGAAAGAAAAAAAAAGAAATTAAATTTAACTTCTTCAGTATAATTCAAAAATTGCCTCCTTAAATTTTAGTTTATAAATAATTTTTTTTTTTTACATTTTAATTTTTATTGCGTATGTATTCCGCAAGAGAGGTGATATTACTTATATATAATTAACCAATTTAAAAACCATTAAAAAGCCTCCACTAAGTCTCTCGGAGATAGAGACACAGTGAAAAGATAGAAATGATTTAAATGGAATAGCTCACCTGACGAGGCTTTTTAAGCCGAATCGCGTCGTGAAATACCCGTTATCACGGTAATTTCTTCTTTCATTATTGGTGAATTATATGATCATTTTTTTCTTTGTTTTTTTCCATTTTATTTTCATTTCTAGGGGAAATGTTATTCGTCCGATAAACCCCCTAGTACCAGTGGAACAAAAGCAAATCCATTGAGTGATTCAAACTAATGATCTCTATTGTTTAAGGTCAGAGACTTAATCACTTACCCACGCTGTCCTTAATTGCTACAATTTTCGCTATGGAACCTCTGTTTCCTGTCACCTGTCACTTTTAACCTAATTATTTTATACAGTGTAATTTACAAAGAGAAAAAAAATGTCAAGTTTAACTTTGATTACGTTTCAGCGTTTAGTTACATCATGTAAGCCCTATTTTTTTTTATTCGCGTGCCTTTTTCGTTTTCGCCGGATGTTTCCGATTTTGCTCCCTCCCTCCTTCTCCCCCGGGTTCAATTTGCAAGTCACGACTTTTCCACGTTTTCTCTCTCACCCCCATTTTTTTTACCTTCATAAAAGTAAGCACGTTTTTTCGCTTTAAAATAATCAACGTCAAAATATATAAATTTATTAAAACTTTTAAAGTTTTTTTCTTTTCTACGTCCATTTTTGCATTAAGCTGTCCCGAGAACTCCGCAGTTATAAACCTTCCTTGAGCCGCAAAACAAGAGAACGTTTTCAGCACATAAACACCTAGAGCCCCGCCACCCCGCCCTTTTATATTTTATAGCTTCTCCATTTTCCACCTCTTAAAGTTAAATGGATCTCTAAAGGCGGTTGTACGAAAATTTTATCGCTCCCAACCCCTTCTATGCGATTAAAATCTATTTACGAGCCGGAAGTAAATAAAGTATAATTTTTTTTTCTCCCTGAAAAGGAAGCTATTGTAATACACTCTGGATTTTTATAAATCGATATTGAAGACACCATATGGCCTAAATTACCGGCGATTTTTAGCACTATTTTGTCAGTGGTGCCGTTTACCTGCTGTTAGTTCTCCGAAACTCCTCACTGCTTTTTTCCTCTCATAAATTTATTCAGGGGTTTTCAAATTATATTTTCCTCTTTATAATAGGCCTCTTGAATGAAATATCAATCTGAACTCCACTTAAGTGGTTTCCGTCTGAAAATCAAATTAATGGATTTTTTTTTTCAAATACCTTACTATAAAAAATTAATTTCCGTCTAAAAACTTGCACAATGTTTATTATCTCAGAATAATTCTAAAACTCAATAATTCATGAAACTTCATTCCAAGCCCCGGACTGAGTTTAAGGCGTTGGAAAGTTAGACCCGCAAGACAGACACGTTAAGCAGGTCCGATGAAGCATTTTGTAGTGGAAGTAGAACGCCAAAATATCAAGCATTTCTTTCTGGAATATTTCACAATTTGAGGGGGCTGATAAAACTCCCTTAAAGACTTCATTTTTCATACTTAAGCCGACAATAAAACCTCAGACCGACATTCGAAATCGTAATAAAATTCCTCATTCCACCCCCTTTTCGATTTTAAAAGCAGAAGAATTATTTTATTTCCTCCGATTCCTCCTGCTCTTTGAGAATTCAGACGTCCCCGACAAGAGGGGAAACAAACAGGAGACGGCCGTATAGGTTCTCGTAACTATAGCCGCGATGTTTTCCATGAATAATACATGAAAAGAACGTTGTGTAAATACCCAGTTTCTGGCGGTGACATCAATAGTGGGATGGATAAAAGGTTAAAACAGGGTGCCCCCGATGTTCCAAAAGTGCAGAACGAAAGTGCTATTCTTTCCCTCCCTCTTTTATCCCTATTGGAATGATTGAATTTTTTTTATTTCCTACAGAGCTCTTGATTCTTAATTAAATTGAATTGTAAAACCCTTTTTGACAGAAGCGTATCGATTTTTGTTTCCTCGAGGCTAGAAGTACTATATTATGGGCGTAATGTAGAGAGAGTAACCAAAATGCATCAATGCAAGCCAGTTTGGTTACAGGTGAATAATGAAAACAGCTGACGTCACAAAGTAAACCTACTTAAAGCGCCATAAACAAAGCAGTATTAAGTCGGACTACCCCAGCGAGGTCTCTAAGGCTCATTTCTAAAAACCTGAGCTGGAGGGTATTACGAAAAAATGATTTTTAGAACTAGGTCAACTTCATGATAAAAATTAAATTTCCACTTTTGCACCCCCCTTTTCTTTCTGTTATGAGCGCAAAAAAAAAGCTTTTTTCTTGCCTACGTCTTGAAAATAACGATTTGCCTACAGCCCAAGATCTGATATTTTTAATCACATTTTCACCAAGTGGATTCGCTGAAATGAACGCGAAGTGGGATTACGTGTAAAACCCTCATTTAATTTGAATATTATATTAATTAGAGGCTTTTTAAATTTAAGGGTGTTGAGTTCACCTAAACAGCATTTAATCAGGCGACAAACTCGCAAATAAATGAAAAAAAATTTTTTCTGTTTTATTAGCAGCAGTTGTAATATGCGTTGTACATGGGTATAGTTGGGTAGTAATAGTTACTATTGAACTTCGTCCGACCGTTTGTTGTTATGCATTTCCACTGTTCGGATGATATGGGCATCCACGGAGAGCAGCAAGGCGTGCATGGCATGCCTGAATGGAACGGTTGACTTACGTTATAGCTCGGCCTCCACGACATCTTTCTTTGCTTTTTTACAAACACAGGTTTTCCTTCTTTTCCGTCTAATAAAACTGTCGGGCTCCAATACCCATAATTTTCTAACATGCCCCAACTTGACAACGATTTTTTTTAAATGATTAACATATGAATAAAAATTTAAAACATACCGAAAATTTTTTTTTGTTTCAAAATATCATCTGTTCGGATGATGTTAGGAGGATTTAGTTCACAGAAGGGTGGCTCACGTTAGACTGAAAAGGGTTGTTGCAGTGACCGTGACCGTTCCTACTCCTCCCACCCGAGCCTAACTACCTCTAATTCCGATGATCAAACAAAAAATTCTAAAAATTTATTGCTTGGCGATTTCAAAAGCTTCCAGGGAATAAAAATATTTTACATTAAATTTTATCATTTCTCGCAGTTATCTTGTCAATTGGGCGATTGTCAACCTGGGGGGTTGTATGTAAAACAATCAGAATATTGATTTTGATGAATCTAAGGTTTTATCATTAGTTGACAGGTGGTATTTGGGAATTAATTTTAACTTTCTAAATAAAAATGTCGCCGGCACCGTGGTATGTCGTGATTGATAAAGATCACCAATTTACCCTTATCCAAAAGCTGTCCTGTGAGGATATTACAAAAACCATTATGGAGAAATTTTAAAAACATGTGTTATTAAATCCGACAAGAAACAAAAAACAAGTCCCATCACAAGTAAATTAAGAATGGATTCAAATACTCCGAGGACCATAGTCCGTAAAAGGCACCCTGAACGTGAGCCACCCCTAGCCTGCCTCCGTAAACGAATTTTCCCAGACCTCATACGTGAAGCTTACCTCGACTACCTCTGTGAGCTTGATTGCCCTCCGCCTTCCGCGAACATCAAATCTGGAAAATGCCTTTGTGAGGAAGAACGTGAGAAAAAGCTGAAGGAGATGCAGGCCACCTGGTTCCCATCGGTTCTTCTCGACGGACAAGAAGGCAAACCGAAAATGGTAATACCTAAACCGAAGTTAATTTGGCGTCCGAAATTACGGAAAAGCCAACCATTAACTAGAGACATGCCTTGCTACTGCGCTTCCATGGTGCCTCAACGTTTCGGTTCTGGAATAACTTCTACCTTCAAACTACCCCACATGTCCATACTACAACGCCTACTACAATTGCTGTTGCTAAATATTGTGTCTGTCTTAATAAAAAAAAAAATTATTTAAAAAAATTTATTTTATTATACTTTTAACATCCAATTATAAAGATCAGAGCTCTCAGAAAAAAAATTACAATCTAAAGCCCTGAACAACAGTTGTCCAATTAATTATTCACATAATAAGTAACATCATTGAAAGCTTTTTCTTCATTAAAAAAAAATTTATCTCTCGTTTTATAAAAATATTATTCTATAATTTTAAGTTCCTCTGGAGTTCTTATTCCTAAAAATGTTTAAATAAAGAAGATATTTAAAACTCAACCTACGTTGAAAAAAAGCCATTTTTAAAAATAATGACTTGGTCACATTTCGTTGAGACGTCAGTTCTATTTGTAAAAAGGAAAACTTTTGATTTTTTCAAAAATAGTTTCGTTTCTCGTAAATATCCAGCTCCTCACTAAAACAAAGAAAAACCCGACCTTACATTTTTTTTTCTTTTTTTTAATTGTATGTTACTGCTCAGGAATTGGTTTTACCTCAAAGATATTTTTTGGGTCTGTTTGTATGACTACGATTTTATTTTGAAGGACTATTTGAAGAGAGAGGAAAAAAAGCTGTCGTTGGTAAACGGTGAAAATTTCATCCCAGGATTTCGACTCGGTCGTCAGCCCTGAAGGAAACTGCATCATTTCCTGCGACATTCCTGTCTACTAAAAATAAAAAAAATCTTCGAATTTATTTTTAAAACCTTCGCTAGTGCCATCCACAAATCGGATTCGTTGATGTGACTATGGTTCAATGTATTTTTCAAACTCCCACGAAAAATATGCGGTTCTGACGGAATTAAATTGAATTTCGAACCAATTAATCCGTCCGAGTGCCGATTTAATCCTAAAAAAAGTTATAAAGCGGATTTGGGTTCTACTCCGATCACCGCTATCTAAATAAAATAGTCAATTTTAAAAAGTTTTGTTATTTCCTACGTACGATTTTTCCTGGGTCGGTATAAAAATGAAATTGGAAATGTCGTTTCCGGTAGATATTAAGAATATTTCATTGGAATAACAATGTGGTCCCAAATGATTGTTTTCATATTCTAAAATAAATATGTTGATTTAGGCCCGGATATATTAGCCATAGTATTAACCTTTATTTACTCTCGTTTTGTCAGTGCGGTTAAGGAAACGGTCCATTTTCGATATCGTGTATGATAATTTATAAAACGTATTTAATCAAATGTGAAAAAAGAGACGGAAGAATGAGCGAAAAAAATAACGGTACTGAATCATACACGCGAGTGCCTAAAAAAAACTTATTAAGTTGGGCGTGCGCCTGCTTGGATTAACTGCGCAGTTTACCTTTTGTTGTAACTGCAAGTTATCTACTTTAGTGTTTACCCATTTTACCCAATTGTTTATCTTAGTTAATTACTTTCTAAAAAAAAAGTTGCGATACCTCAAAAGATGCTTATTGGAGGTTTTCCAGGAGGTCTGTCTCCAAGAAAACATGTTTTTCAACTTTTTTTCGGCCCAAAAAACCCCAAGTCACCAAATTTCGGAAAGAAACGCGAATTTTTACAAAAAGCAGGTTACTAAACCCACAGACCATTCAATTCCAATGACCCATTCATTACACTCAGAGCTCTGCGTAGTTAAACAAAGCATATTGGATATTGCCTAAGTCTAAATGATGTTATTTTCACCACCCAATCGATTAAAACCGACAGATTCGTATTCGAGGCCCCTACCTGTTATTTGAGTAATCACAGTTATCCCGACTATGTTTAAACATGAGACCAAACAAACCCAAAAAGTAATCGTGTCCTCCACAGTCCCGATTAAAACGACGCGTAGACGTGAATCTGTTCTGAAAATAAATTTAATTAATTTTATAATTAAAAAAGTATCTAATACAAATATTGTGTCATCTCGTTCATATAAATTTCAGAGGCTGCTAATGATCTCAGAGAAAGAACTTGACTTTCTTCACTCGATAATGCGCACGAATGATTTCTCTTACTAAAATTTTAAATAATTAATTATAATTATTACTACTCACATTCGTCGTTTAAGTAAAATAGTTCTAAAATAAATGGTGTTGAGCATTTTAAGAAGTATAGAAGCGATATAAAAGTTAATAATAATGTAAAGCCGAGTAAAGGAGTAAAAAATATCATCATTGTCGACAAAACGGAAAACGTTAGAAACTGGAAAAAAATTAAGCTTTTTGTAAATGTTTGTTTGAAAAAATAAACATAAAGTTGCGAACTTACATGGCTAAATGAAATAAAATTTGAATAAAAATTTTGTTCTAAATCGATTCCAAACAGCCCAACAATGTTGCTCCCTATTTAATGGAAAATTAATTGCATTAATATTATATGACATAATGGGCCGTATTCATTTTTTTTTTTTTTAAGTATGCTTTTACTTGCAAAACATGAAGCTTTTTATTTGAAGTAAATGGTCCTCTTTATGTTAAGGAAAGCAGTACCTTTTACATCAAAAGATTCCTATTAAGCAAGCAAAAAAAAAAATTTTTTTCAATGAATTTGTCCCAATGGCAGACTCACTTTTATTTACATTAATTATTGACAGATTCGACAGGGATGATATTAATATGAAAAATGAGTTTCCCAACAATTCATTTATGTATTTCGTTGAACAGCAGTAAATAATTGAAACCAATGCAGTAGGCAAAATGATATCAATAAGTCCATCATTGTCCCAGTTAATAGTTCCTATATTAAAAATAATTAGTTTTTGAAAAAAATTTTCAATAGGGTATACTCTGTCAAGCCGCTCATAATCCACAAACAATTTAATATTTCCATAATTATTCCTGAAAAACGACCCAGAATAGCGTAAAATGAACCTTGTATTTTTGCATATACATTTTACTAGAATCGTTATTGAACGTAAAAGTTCCTAAAACAAATAGTACCAAAAATGAATTAAAAATAATGTACAAGAATTATTCCATTTAAAAAATATAAAGGTAAATTAGACTTCATTGTTTTTTTATATATTTACGACACATAAGAAGAAAAAAAACCAAGTACATTTTAAAATCAATTATACGTACTGAATGTTAAATGGTTTTTATTTTCATTAAATGTAATCATTTTTGAAGAATAGAGCTCAT
>JACGAQ010002987.1:0-34417 GCA_014119065.1 Orius insidiosus | reverse complement strand
AAACAATGATATACAATAAAATGATTCTGTTAGTATATTCCTTAATCAAGTGTTACGTTAAAACCTAATCGCTGCAGCGCGCTGGACCGATATTCATCCCTTGCTTGTTCCATCTTGAAATGACGAAAATCTATAGAAGCAGAACGTGAAAAAAGCCTTACTCCACCTGGGCCTCTCTCCCCCTGTAAATGAATAAGGTTCTTGACCAATACGGAGCGATAGAACGAAACAAATCTGCCAGAATTAAAGGTCATTGTGCCATGATTCAACCCTCTTTATATTAATGAAAACGTCCATCCTTTATTCCATTATGCTCCTGGAGCCTTTTGCCCCCCTTACTTTTCCAGCTCTCCACGGCTACCCTTCCAACCGAACTATTCAAAATTTTTCCATTCAGCAATCCACCAATTTAAAAAAAAATTACGAACCTAATCGTCGTTTAACTTCATTAATTCTTTTTATTATATGAGGATATTGATAATTTTAACTTTTAAACGGGAAAAAATTAAAGAAAATATTCAAGTATGGTATGAAATAAAACGCCTAGATAATGGGCCACTTAAAACGGAAGTAAGTATGGATTCGAGAGTTAAATAAAGAGTGTTGAGGATATGTGAATGGGGTAAAAAAGTAAAAGAGGTTGACGTGAATACAGATTGAAAGCAGTTATGCCCCATTACCTGGATATCCATCATCCTCCCTCTTTCTTGCCAATGATTAATTTCACATTTAGCTTCGTAAAAGTGAACGAGAGAAAAGCTTTTTTTTACCCCCCCTTTTAAAATTGTAGCCGCTATGTACGTAACAACTTTCTGTACAGTTACAGAAAAGAGGTTTGGACAAGGGTTACTTCAAATAGTTAATCCCCCCGGGATACCGAATGAAAAACAATGCCTTGTATTTTTTTTAAATTCCTTTTCACCCGATCTTTCGGACCATAAATTTTATGAGAAATGACACGAGATTGTGCATTGGTTTTTAGAAAGAAAATGATTTTTAAGACCTTCCCCAGTGTCACAGGTGTATTTTATTCCCCCTTGTTTTTTTATATCTTTTCTTTCAACATAAACTTTTTTTTATTGGGGAAAAATCTTTCTAAAGCTTAATATACTTTTTCACGATTTTTTTTAGACCTAGTTGATTCATTATGATTTGTTTATTTTTTAAATTAATGACAACTTTCAGATGATTTTTGGTCATTTTTAATTTTGACTAATTTTTAAAATGGATAATCTATACAATTAATATTGGTTTGTTAAAAAATAAAAAAAGTTATAATTTAAGCATTTCTTAATTGTTTCATCGGAGTTGCTATAGTATTCTACTAACAAGGTATCCGCGGGTATCGATCGATATGGGTTCTTCACTTATCATTTAACCCCCTTCGCCCACTACGTCTGCATTTTTTATTCGTTTTAAGTATGAATATTTTGTTAAAGAAAAAAGGGAAGATGGCGTTCTACAACTGTTTTTTACAGACGTTTTATGTCTATGAAATTTACAGTGAAAATAAAAATCATAAAATGTAGAGCCGATGAATATCTTTATGAGTTTAACCAGAATGTTATAAAATAATCATAATTTAAAAAAAGGGGGGTTCTAAAGCATAAAGGCAGATGCTTTTAAAAAGGGCTAACCAGCAGGAGGCACGATTTAACGCCTTTCGGAGCACTACCCTTTTGATTTAAAAGCAGAACGATCGGAGAAAAAAAAAAGTTAAAATCAACAATCCGCAAAACCCTATTTTATCAGGTTGTGAAAATTCCGCCGCGCCTTGACAATATGAAAAAGTTAAAAAGCCGTAGCCAGAAAATCCCCTGACCCACAAAATCTGTGGTGAAAAAAAAGTTTCTTACTAGTTTTTAGCTTTTTTAAAATCAAGGCTTCAAAAATGTGTTTTCGCAGGTACATAGGTCTGAAAATGCTTAAGTGAGCTAAGGGTCCAATTTTTTTAATTACCTCACATATAAAGTCTGATATAGATTCTCATCATTTATTTTCCCCTAAATGATTTTGTTATTTAAAAAACGGGATTTTAAGTACTGTAAATAAGTGTAAATTTTTCCGGAAAAATTGGCGAAGGTCTCTGTGACCTATTTCTTATGGGATAAAACGAAAAAATTTGAAGAGGTCGCTCGACAATCCTAGAATACCTTCAGGTTTCTCAAGTTTTTCCAACTGAATGTACCTATCACTAAGAAAAAACAAAACCAAACAAAAACTACTAAAAAGTGACATTATACATTTGTAATAATTTATAAATCAATAAATAAAACGTACTAAAAATACCACAAACTGAAGATTGAAATGTTTTAAACTACATCAGACTTTATTTTGGAAAAAAAAAAAAAGAATTACAAGTGTTTTTTTTAATTTAAAATAAAAACCAAAGAAAAACCAACACCCGAGAAAAACAATAGTCTACGTCAAAGTCGGAGCTCTAACCTGATCTATCGGTGATCGGTGAATCCCCTCCGTATCCGGTTTGCATGTTACCAACATCATTTGCTCGGTACACATTTTGTTTATGTGACGGTACATCCATGCTGCTTGTACAAACTATAAAAAAACAAATTAAAAAAATAAAGGTCTTGGCTTTTTTTGTTAACAAAATTTGGGTTTAGTAAAATAAAAGAAAAGAAAAATAGTGTAAAAGAAATAAAAGAAACAAAAAAGAAACAAATAAAAATTTTGGTAGGTATTTATTTGGGAAAGAAAGGAAAAAAAAAGCCAGAAATAAACAAAAATTTTAATTTTATTTTCTGTCTTTTTAATAAGGTTTTCATTCGTTCTCTCAAAGGGGAAGGAAAGGGTTCCTAAATAACACCCTATTGGACTCTCCATAAACGGGACAAAAAATGAAATAAAAATTGTTTCCGGCAAAAAGTTTGATGAATGAAAATGAAGGCGAAAAAATTGCAGCGTATTTTATAGAATTTGGCAGAAAACCCCGAAGTAGCGTATTTTCCAGCCCATTTTTTTTAAATTTTATATACGGGTAAAACATCCCAAATGTTTAGGGTGTTAAATGTAGAAATAGTATTATTTTAAGACAGACTTTAGGTATATAAAATAGCATTTAATAATGATAATAAAGGGAAGGGATGGATCGATAAAAACCGCGAATTGCGTCTATCGAGATCTTTTAGTTACCCACTTGTTGCGTTTTTAAACGCAAAAACCCGCTCAACTATCTTATGCATTAAAGATTTTATTTATTTTGAAGTTTATTCTTGCATCTACTTCATTTATTCATATATTATGTGATTTATGATGGGGGATGCAAGCTAAGCCTTTTATCCGGAATATCAACCGCTTTTGTAGTTTTTGAGCCTATTTTACTGTGAAAGATTCAATTGATCGCGTCTAATTTCTCTTTTTGTGAAAAAGAAAAGTTCCTTAAAAATTTACTTATTGATTTAGTTATCTTCAATTATTTTATATGTTATGCGTATTTAGTACTAATAGAGAATATGTTTTTTTTAGCAATGAAAATCGAAGATCTCCCACCCTCTCCGCACCCCTTCTGGGTCGCCTCAATATACGTTCAATGACCACTTGTTGCACACGAAATAGACAGAATATTTTATTGTGAGTACCACCTTTTAAATATAAAAATGCCTCCATTTTTTGAGTATTTTGAAATGCTTGGAGAGGAGAGAGAAAATCTAAGGGGGATCTTGAAGATACATCTCGAAAAGGCAGGGTTTTTAGCTTCTCTTTTTTCGGGTTCTCGATAAATGAGTTGATTTTTAGAAGGTTGCGTTAAATGGTGAGAGTATCAGTAAGATCACGTTTTCTCCATAGAGTGAAAAAGCGAATGGGAACAAGGGTGGAATGTTGCCCCGGTATTCTGTTTAAGGTGGCATCGGTTTTGCATCTCACTCTGGTATTTCATAATAAAATATTTGCAAGCTGTGGTTTTTCCTACAGGTAAAGTAATTAATCTGAGGGTTGCCAATCAGGTCGGCCGGCAGTCGTGGGGGATCGGGGGATGCTGAGGGGTCGAAGAGAGGGGCTTTTACATTCCGATCTACCACCCCGTTCTTCCACTTTCGCCATCCTAAACCCCTTTTAATATACTTTTTAAAAACTCCCACTCGCATAAATATGCCAGGTATTCGAGGCATCGCTTTGTAGCTTTAGAAAGAAGAATGTAGATTATCCAATTTTCCAAGGTAGGGAAAAGAGTGGAGAGTTTACCCCCCTTACAGGGTAAAAAGGGAATCAATTCACTATCCTTTGGATAAACGCTTGATCCACCTGTATACAGAAAAGAACAATATTTTCATACGCTATTTTTTTTTAATTAAAAAAAACCTTCAAAATGGACTGTTTCAGCTGAAAATCCCTAATAAAACTTTTTAAATGACGAAAAGTCAAAACTTGAGGGAAAAAATACTGGACTATAATTAGCTTCTCCTTAAAAAGTCAAAGTGCACACAGGTTTTCGTCGCGGGGGGTAAAAAAAATCGATGAACAAAACGTAACCGCGATTAACACATTTGTTGGGTCTCTCACTTCATAAACAGCTCTAAAAAAATTTAAATCAGAAGTCGACCTATTTTATTATGTTCTACATAATAATACGATTTTCAAGCTGAAATATTGGATGTAGTGGACTGTAAAGCACTAATATTAGAACCGAAAAGGATATGAAAACAATTTCTAAAAATCATGTCAAGAAGTTTTCATATCTTGCAATTTCACACATGCCTAGCTTTCGATCGAAAATTCGCTTGTAGAAAACAGAAGAAAAATCTTTTATTTTCTTTTTATTAAGTTCAAGTGAAATGAAAAAATTTTCTGGTCTTAAATAAATGCAAAAAATCGTTCACTTCTCAAAAACTTCTAGGTTTCAATGTGATTTTTAAAAGTGAACTCGTCGCTACAATTTGGAAAAAGTGAGCCAATTTTATTAGCCTAAATAATTTAAATAATATTAATTCCTCGGAAAAGAACGTCGGATGCCACAAAACGTTCCACGGTCGAACCGAGTGGAAAACAGTGTCTACGGTTTTTGGATGGGGAGGGAGTGAAATCTCGCACGGTATTTCGACGAAGCAGGTGCGAAAGGAATTTCAACATGTCGCTACGCAAACCGCCTCGTTGGGATGCCTGATTTTTTTTATCTCTCTTTATTTCCAACCACGATATTTCAGTTTAATCGTTGAACGCTTAAGAAAAATAAAATAGCTCAGCAAAAATAAAACTTTTCTAAAAAAAGGATTTATAACTTCAAGACTGGACATTCACGTTTTGTTATGGTGGGGAATAAATTGAGACGTTCGATACAGCCACCTGTTGTTTTTTTGTTATAAGGTTTTTTAAGTATCTGTCTGAAAAGTTTTGCGACTCGAATTATAGTTGAAAGATATACCTTCTTTTATAACTACTTTTAGCTAATAAAATTCAGAGTTCAAAGCATTTTACAATGATACAATGAAAAAATTTACAATTTTTAATTTTTTTTTAAATTACTATTTTTTAAAGAATTATTATTTTATTATTAAGTCTTCGTTTTCTTCTAGTATCTTCTTCTTTTTTCTTCTTTTCTTCTAAACTACATCTTAAAGAGTAAAAGGATGGAAATGATAAGGGAGAGTGATATAATTTTTTTTTTCATGGCGTAGAGGGACGCTGTGAAGGGTGAGTTTCCTCCGGGTGTTGCCGGTTGAGGGGAGATTCTAGGATGGCTTCTCAGCGAGACAACAGGCGTCGTGTGGTGGGGAGAAAACAAGGAAAAGGGTGAATGAATTTGGATAGGGGGAGAACAACTGGCCAACTGAATATTGCGGAGGTGGATATTTAAAAAAAAATTTCCTTCATTGCCCTTCGATTTTCTCAATGGATGGTATTTAATTTTATTTGAGTAGGACTTCTAATAAAATTCTTTTAAATTTGGAATGTCGTCCTACTGGGGGTGGTTGTTCCCTATTAAAAATAGAATATTTGTATAGCCCCAATAGCATAGAATCCGTATAAAGATCGGATTCCAGAGAAAAAGGAAGAACACCTTCCCTCAAGAACTTATTACGCCCACATTCCGCCTCCGCGAGTTAATTCCTTTTAAGCGCCAAATCGCTCTTTTAAAAGAAATCTAGCAAAAGCAATTTTTTTAAACAAAAATCAAAGAAAAAGAATGGTGACATTCGGTCAAAAAAGCGAGAAAACCTTTTCAAGCTAAGTTCTAAGCTAAAATTTGAGTTGTGAAATTTGAAAAATGAATTAAAAGTCTATTTTATCGCGTATGTAGCTAATTTAAACCAAAGTTGATGGGGAAAATTAAAAAAAAATCCTGTTAAATACTTGAGCAGTCAAAAAAGCGAAAAAAGGACCTACAGGCTACGCATTTTAAAAAGATATGAATTAATTGTTAAGCCTTCGGCTGGATACAAATATAAGTATCGTAAGAAACTAATGCATAAACACTAAAATATTGATTTTACAGCAATGGCATCAAGGATCCGGTGACCCAGTTATCGAAAACACTCCGGAAGTTCGCCTCTGGCATATTCTAAGGTCGACGATTTATCTATCACTTTATAAGTTGTTTTTTTTTTCACTCTAAGAGTATTTCGGTCAACTTCTCCAGTAAAGAACCGGTTTAAAAGGGACCCCTCGTTTTAAACAAAAAAATGCACACACATACAAGGACGGACGTTCATCCGGTTCCCTTCCTTGATATGTTACGAAACGAGAGATGATATAGGGGATGCAGGAAGAGACTTTCATATGTTTGCCCCATCTCCATTGTTGTATTTTTTTTCTATCCTTTTTTCTTGATGGGTTTTTTATTTTAAAGAGAAGAGCGATTTTATCCTAAGGGCATTTTTTTAATTGTGTACGCCTTTGATGCGATACTAACAAAAATCCATTTCTCGCACACCTACTGAAACTAACATTCTCTTTTTTTTCTCTCTAAATTCCAATATTAATTGTAATAAATTTTTTCATATCATAAACAAGGAAAAAAGGACAAATAAAAGCAAATAAATTCATTATACAAAATGGTACCATTGTACGTAGGTCCGAAAAGTGAAAATGTTGACTAAAATCAGATCCATCAGGTGTTTTGAAGTTTTTAGCCATAGAAACCGTTGGTCGTTTTGACCCTACGAGGTCTTTTAGATCTATTTCTAAAAATCCTGGTTCTAGGGGTGTTTCAAAAGAATTTTTTTTTCCGTCTGAAAGATTAAAGTCGCCATTTCGCAGCAACAATGACAAATGGTTTTCAACATACTTTAGGCCCTTAATGACTTTGTCAAATTGTTCAACTTGAGGAGTTCTCTATTTCGTCTCATTAACTTTTCCTCCTCTCTTGACGAAAGAGCAGTTTCCTCCCATTTCGCGATTAACCTTTGGCTTTCCCGTCGTTTTCCCGGACAAGTTGAAAATCCGACGGAGTAAAGAGAATTCCGAAATAAAACGGCGCAGCGCGTCGAATTCGGAAAAGAAGGAAAATTTACTCATTTTTTCCGTTTTAAAAAATTACCTAAAACGCGTTAACTTGAGTCACTAAGACCTTATTATTTTCAACGTAATAATATTTAGCTAAATTTTCTCCAGAACAGTTTTAATAAATAGCTGGACATAAACTTGAGTCATGGAGTGAGTCATACATTTTTGCCCTTAATCATAATTCTATGTTTAATTTTTTTTCTACATACCTAATAAGTCATTTCTAATAAAAATTTCATATTAAAAAGGTTCCTAATAATTTTGGTTTCAAGTGTATAAAAAGAAACCCTATTGCATAATAATATCACCATTTAAATTAGGACGGTTTTATTTTTATTTTTTCCCCTTTTAGAAAAAAAAATAATTGTAAAATTGTTTATGATCACGATAAAATATTTTCCCCCAGCCACCTTCAATCGTTCACTGAAAGAACCTCAGAGGATTTTCATCCGGAGATACTAATCGGCTTAGCAAAATATACAACAAATTTTGATCCCGTTTTATTATTTTTCTAAATATACGAAATTATAAAACAAAATGGTGAAAGGTTTTCCTAATTGAGAGAAATTTTGAAAAGCCGTACCCGAATTTGTCTACACGTACTAGTTCCTCCCCTCGACCTGAGGACCCATGGAACCCCACTGTCGCCCGTCCAGACATGAATAGGCTCACAAAAGACCTTTCATTCCCCTTCTTTGTTAACAATATTAATGCCGATACTGAAAAAAAATTCCCTTTATCACCTTGGTCGACAGAAACCGAATTCGACAAGTACTTCGATAAGTCCCCCTCAAGCCACAACCAAGGTCGAAAATTAAATCCAGCAAAATAGGGAAATTAAGAAACTAAGAAGAAACCGAATTCGACAAGTACTTCGATAAGTCCCCCTCAAGCCACAACCAAGGTCGAAAATTAAATACAGCAAAATAGGGAAATTAAGAAATATTTTTTGGTCTAAAGAAATAAGCAAGTCTCTTGTTTGAGAGGACAGCCGGAGTTAGTAAAAGCGTCACCCTCCCTTCTTTGTTTAGTCATCCCTCCACCCTCTCTTCCGAATTCTCTTTTCTTTTGAATCATGAAAATCTCTTCAAAGCGAAGGGGATGCATTTTTTCCTACGGTCACTCTTCTATTTTCAACAACTGCTTTTCTATATAAAAAGGTGGTAAAAACTGTCAATGATAAATGTAATTAATACTACAGGAAGGTAGGGATTTTTTATCGTTCTAAACCGTTTGCCCGAGAGTCAGCCGACGGCTTAATATCCTGGCATCTGCCACTTCCTGAATTAAAAACTCTCCCCTTTACGCAAACTGGTTCTTATAACAGTAAACAGCTGAATGACGTGATATAACTATAGTAACGTCAAGTAAACTTGTATATTCTAGTTTTTAAAATAAAAATGATTCCCCCCTACGTAATAAAATATTTTAAAATACAAAATAGTTCAAATTACGAGAAAAAAAAGCTAAATATTTTCTGATAAATAAATTGAAAAATATAATAATATTCTAAACATAAACGTGCATAGAAAAATAAAATTTGCGTTTAAATACATACACGATGGCTTTCCTGAAAATTGACATATTCTCAAAAATTCAAAGCATAATGTTAACAATCAAGCATTATTTGAACATGAGAATGTTGATAGTTAAAATAAAAAAGTGAATGCAATATTGCTAATACAAATAAAAATAAAAAGTGTACTATGCAATATTGAAGGTGATAAGAAATTGAATTTAGAGAATAATAAACATTATTTAAAAATAACTTCTTTAAGGAAGTTAAAAAATTAGTGGCTCCATTGAGGGCCAAAACACGAATCCAAAATATATCGAATTAAAACAAAATAGCGCAAAAAAAAAGAATTGCATTATTTTGGAAAACGGGGATCAAAATCGTCGTGCTATGACGTATTTACGACGTTCACGTATTTATTATTTATTATTAAAATAATAGAGACTAAATTTATAGAAAATATATATCATATCTAAGATTAAGCTCAAATAAGTAATAAAAAACGGAAGAATGCGGGCGTAATTACTAAGCAAGTTTAGAAAGAAAAAATGGAAGAATAAAGTTTTAACGTAGAATGAAATATGAAAGGAACTCGTAAGTGAATAAAAAATAAATAACCCTCGGGAGTGTCCCACGTGTTACAGATCAATATAGTTACGCCCCTGGACCCACGTGGGTCCTTTTACTTTCTGCGATATTTTTTTAAGGGTTTTAAGTGATGTTTGGTGCTCAAAAACAATAATTGAATAAAAAGGAGTTTTTGAAATAAAAAGGGTGAGGGAAGAGGGTGAAAACCATGCTATTTTTTTGTTTGTTTAAGGTACTTTTATCCTCTTGTTGCTGTTTGAATTTTGTAAACATTTACCTGCTAGCCTCAACGCCGACATCCTTTGGAATTCAGGCTCTTGGAGCCATTTCCACATTCGGCGAAAGGTCTCTCTGCCGCTCTTGAGCTTTGACCATGGTTTTGGATTCCTCAAAAGGTCTGAGAGTGTCCCTTGCGACCTACACAAGACTCGTTGAGCGAATATGGCTTGTGGAATGCTATATCGTTTGAGTTCAGCTGATATCCTTTGGGCGAGTTCTTTAGTGTTGATTTCTTCGAGCTCGTTGTTCCCAGCGCCGACGGATGGACAGGAGGCTTGGGTAACGGTTTTGAGTGTGATTGTGGATGTTTGTTGCTGTTTGGGAGGAGATGTGGCCGTGACAACGACTGCTTCTCGTTGTACGAGGGCCGGAGGAGAATGATGAGGTGATACGACAACAGTCGGGGTCTGTGGATGAGGAGTGATTGTCGTCAGACCGTTGAGAGAAGGCAACGAACCTGAAGTGGTAAACTGTGCGCCTACCAACGTACTCGGAGGAGAGTGGAGCGAAGCCGAGGGGGGACTCAATTGCGGACTTTGTCCACCGAGACCACCACGAACCAAATCTCTTTGATTGTAAGGCGAATCGTAACCGTTCGGTGACATGCTTTTTGGAGGTGAATTAAGGCCATTTTGGCTGTAGGTACTTTGCGGTGATAGGGGGGAATGTTGCTGTGAAAGTCCCATACCGGATAAATTATTAGGTGAATAGTGATGTGGGGACATACTCATGGAAGGTAACTTATCGTATCCGTAAGGTGAATTGACACCCATCGAGAGTCCAAGTCCATTATTTTGCATGACAGTAAACGATCCATTGACACTATTCGTCGTATGCCCGTAGGCGAACTTATCCGATACGGTTGATATAGGAGGTAAAGGTTGTAAAGGTGTTAATGTGGCGTATGAGGATCCCGGGCTGAATCCCGGCGGTGACATCCTTCCGTTGACGGACGTCAACGTCTGATACGTCGGTTCAGGCTGTAAAGAACGAAAATCGCCGGCGTCTATCATTCCTGCCACACTGACTGATATACCGCTGACAGAGGAAGGGGAAATTTTTCCAGGACTAAGTAAACGGGAATCTCGTGAATCTTCTTGTTCGTGTGGCTGTACTATTACTGAAAGCTGTTTGCTTTCCTCGCACTCGGAAAGTTCGCCCCCACTCTCCTCTTTGACGTCGACTTCTAACTCGTCGCAAAGCACTCCTCTCCTGGCGACGACAGGACGGGAAATGTTGAGCCCGCCAGCGGACATCAAGCCATGCGTGCTTAGGCCCGCCGAATCGACCGTTTCCACAGACACAAGACCCTCTCCTAACGATTGATTCTCCGCCATTTCGACGATAGCTTCCATGGTATTTCATAGAGATTAGTTAATAGCCTTTCACGGCACTCGGCTAGACACACTTGAACCACATCGAACCTTAAAAATTTTAATTTTTTAACTCACGGATTGCAGAGAGTTCCGACCGAACGTGAACATTTTCCCGACTTTGAACATACTTGCGTCGTTGGCTACTGCACACCCCCGAAATCGGATCAATACCGCCGGCATGAAACCGAGTACAGAGCGCTCTTCCGTAACATAGGTATCCGTAACACTCACTACGATATCCGAGCGAACCTCTCTTTTTCTCCTTCCTCCTCTCACAACGCTCCGTGAATATTTACTGACATATGTCCGCTACAAGAGCAGCTGCAATCGTCCCCCCTATCCACACGCCTCACGTTACCCCATCCACACACCCGATATCCCAGAGTCCTCCGTCCCTTAAACACTTTTAATATAAGCCTCCACTACACTGTTTACCAAGGTTCACTCCTGGCCTACTCTCCCAAATCGATGCACAGCTGAATATCACTTGTTCAAGGCTAAAGCAATCAATAGCTAACTCGGTTTAGTCCGCGACCTAAACAAACCCACGCACCGTTCTTTTTTACGCGAGACGAATTTTTTTTCACGAAAATACTTTAACCACGAACCGAATAAAACACAAATATACACTAGGGCCAACACCTTCCCTTTACTAGCGATTGTGCTTGCTTTGCCCTCTCACTGCATACTGGAACCCGGTCTTGTCACTCCCGCCTCCCAGTTCTTTACAGACTCCCTCCCGTTACGTCACAACACAACACACAACACAATCACAACCCTTCCTTCTCAAATCTCACAGTTCGCCTTTTCTTCACCCTCTACTCGATTCACGAAAAAACTTACTCGAAAATTAAATAATTTCTTTTTCCTTTTTCTTTAAAAACAATCTCTTCCGAGTTGTAACCTTTCGAAAACGGAGTTTTTCATCGACCCAAACTCTTCTCGAAAAGTGAAATTAGAAGAAAATTTTCTTCGATTATTTTCCAAGGCAAGTATAGTTCATCGTTATCCGATTTTAAATTTTATCATCAATTTTGTAATTTCGACTGGGAACTTTTTCTAGGATTTTATTTTAGCCACCTCGAAAAAATAAAAAGATAACTTATCAGATTTCAAAAATAATTTAATATTATAGCTTGAAATCTGCAATATTATGCCCAATAAAATAAATAAATACCTACATAATTATTATTACATAGGTATTATATAACTATCAATTTAAAAAAAACTTTTCACATCTCAAAATAAAAAACAACCAAATAATAAATATAAAAAAAAAATGAGAAAAATAAATGTTAAAATCCAAAAATATCATTTTCTAGTTTTAATAACTTAACTGCTGTATCAAAATTTAAAAAAAACATAATAATAACAAATTGAAAATCTATCTATTTTGAGCGTTTCATGTGTTGATATTGATATATTTATGGCGTTTTATCTTTGTTAATTAAAAATAATAGTGATAAAAATACCGTTTTTAAAAATTTTTTGGTAATCTATTCAAAGATTTTGGTTGTTGCTGTTAATTTTGAATTTTGTCTGTTTTAGGAAAATCGATAGTGCACTAAAGGACAACAGAGGCTGGAAATTATACGCAGTGTACACAAAGCCATACGAGGTTGTTACACAAACGTCTAAAGATCAAAGGATTCGATTATACCTATGCTATAAATAAGATGCTGTGTACAAAATTAGATAGAGATTGGTTTCATTGCGTACAAATGACAGTATTTCTATTTTTTTATGTAAAGGTAGGTAGGTAAACACCAAAAGGTGAAAGATTTTTTTTTTTGTGGGTTTAATTTTTAAAATTACGTCCATTTGCAATAAGAAGTGTTGGCGTTAAATTCACAACTAAATGCAGACTGCGTTTTCCTTTGTTTCTTCCAATTTATTCATTCAACTTCATTGTAGAACTTCAATCTCTCTAGCTTAATTTAGAAGCCATAAGTTAATGACTTCCTGAACTATCCTTCATTTACCCAATTCTTCAACTCGATTGCAATTTTTGGAATCATCATACTTAGCTCTGATCCCCAGCTGTATTGACTTCGCTATTTTCTGCACGAGGGCCAATTTTTCTCTCAATATCATTCAAAAAAGAGCTTCAAGTGTGAACGTGGACATGAAGGTAAAGTTAATTTCCAAACACGAAAATTCACTTGGAAGAATGATATTTTTAATCTGTCAATATGTACATGTTTATAAATAAAATTTTTCCAGAAACGATGCTTTTTTTTTATGTTTATCACCTTATTGTTTATTATTTTCAATAATAAATTAGTGAAATATATGATTGTCTATAAATCAATAAAATAATTTTTGTGGCAACATTATTGGCTATTGAAATCAAAAGATTAAAAAATTTGAAGAAGGAATAATAAATAAAAATTGCTCATAAGTAAGTATGGTTTTTTATTGGCTGAAAAATGAAAACAATCCTGCTTTACCAAAAAAGTAATATGAATAAATCAAAATCTTAATTTTATAACAATGGGTCATAAAGTTTATTCCTCGTTTTAATTAAAGATAGTTAAGCTATAAAAAAGGTAGCAATTATTGTTTCCTATCTTTTTTTAATATAAAATTCTAAGGATATCTAGAGGCCGAGATAAAAGAATAAACAAATAAAGTCTATTTGTTATGTCTTCACTGGGATTAACCGATCGAACTATTTCCTGAACCATTCAGTCGAAAGTCACCTCTTGAGCACGTTCGTATTTCATACCGAAGTACATTTTAAAGTAAGCTAGATGATTTTATAAAAAAATTTTATTGCCTGAATTTGGTATAACGTCTTTTGAGAATTGTCTCTACTCCTTTTTGCTTCATTTCTTCTTATCAGAAGCCAATTTTTTGATCGACTCTTTTTGGAAATGCGCTCCGTAGCGTCTATCAATCTTCGCCGATATCGAGTTTGTCTGTGGTACCCGCCACTTTTTGCTTACTGTTTAGATTTTGACGAAAGTTTTCTTTAAGAAAGTTATTAATGAAAAACGCATTCTGGAAGATAAGTTAACTCGTTTTGAATACAAAATTTTTCAGGTGAAAATTTTGGTTTAGGTTATTCTCTTTATTACTTTTAATTCACTTTTTACCAGCTAATTTTTAATTGAAGTAATACAATACACTAATTTTTAAGTGAATTCGAATAGCATGAAATCAATTTAAAAAAATTTACTTCACCTGAAACTTGGATACCTACTCACATATCCTCAGCGACAAATGCATCGCCACCACGTGAAGATAAAATAAAAGTATTCTACTCAAAAAAATCCATCCAAAATCCCAAAAGTTTGCTTACTACATAATCAACTTTTTCAAATGAAAACCGTTCAAGGTATCGATTCTCTGAAGTATAAAAAGAAGTCTCAAACATTGCGATCCCAAACATTGCGATACGGCGTTCATCAATGGGGTCCAGGGTTCAAAGCGGGCGGTCCCCAAATTGAACCCAATGTACCTAAATGAACTTTTCCGACGGAAAACACCACTGACGCGAGGGTGATATAACCTGAGTAGTTGAAAACCCTCGTAAAATAAAAAAAAAAAAAAAAAGAAGTCTTACTCCCGCTCACTTATCTCTAGAATATTCAAGTTTAAGAACCAAAATCAAAGGCTAAAGATTTTTTTTTGTTCAAAAATAAAAAATAATTTTTTTTTAATTTTTTTTTCTCATTCGCAGATTGACATGGGTACATCCAAAAGCGGAAAACGTCTTGGTGGTGTTATTATTAAGGATCAAGATACGTAAGTTCATTTTCCGGCCTACGATTTTGGCTTACTCCGTAAAAACTGAACACTGTGATTATTCATAAATATTCTATTATTTAATAGCTTTGTTCCAACCGCAGTTTGAAACTCCTGGAGCATGCGCAGAAGGATTTGGACCTCATATTAGACATCGTTCAGATCGTTTGTCCGTCAAATCTGAAGTCATCGACAGATTTGACGTCCAAATCCTTCTGCGCATGCTCAAGAAGTTTCAAACCAGTTTCAAACTGCGGTTGGAACAAAGCTAATACTAACTTGGGTTTCACTTAATCTAGAGAAGAATTTCCCTTTAGTTTGCATTCTTAGGTAAAAGGGGTGAATTGAGCACCCGAAAAACCTATAAACACTAGAAAATTTAAGGATCTGTCGTAAAAATTTTAAAATGCCTAATAATATTTCAAATCATTTTTTTAATAAATAGTTTATTTCAGAAATAAAATGTATGAGTACATTTACGAGGCATTGCCGCTGCTAAGGAAAAATGAACGCGTTCTTCTTCTTATCATGTCCATTATCAGAACCGTAAGTATTTTACCTTTTAATAATAGCTTTGTTCCAACCGCTGTTTGAAACTCGTGGAGCATGCGCAGAAGGATTTTGACGTCAAAATTGACGTCGTTTGAATCGTTTGTACGTCAAATCTGAAGTCATCTGACGACTAATTTGACGTCCAAATCCTTCTGCGCATGCTCCAGGAGTTTCAAACTGCGGTTGGAACAAAGCTAATAAAAATTCTTTTTTTTTTTTTTCAGTACATGCAGTTGGAAGCTCAGGCACTGGACGAACGTGAGTTATTTTTACGAGTCTGCGTTAATTTGTTAGGTACATACTCGGGAAATGAAAAAATCAAAGAATTCCAACAATTTTTAACTGGTTTAATCTGAAGGTAAAATTATATAAATTAGACGTAAGACCTTAAAATGTAGGTATAATTCACGAGCCAGCCGCCAAGTGGCGTCAACGCCTTGTGAGACAAATGGATGATTTTGATATCCTTTACATTAGTTTTGAACTGCACACTTTTCTTTTGTCTCCGATTATTAATTGAAAGAATTTCAATTGTTTTTATTTTTAAACAAAAATTAACCACACAAGTATGCTGGTTTTTTTTCTGTGAATTTAGAGCCCTTTATTATGGTTTGTGTTTACTTCTGTTTCAGATGACATTAAATCAGGACGTCAGGAACAATAATTTCATGAAGAAAAATTAATGAAGTATTAATTTTATTATCATTTTTAAGAAAAATTAATAATAATTTTACGGAAAAGATTTATGCTTTTTATTCCCCTAAAAAAATAAATAAGAAAGTTTTTTAACGTTGAAAATACGAACTTTCCAACTTTTGAAGAAAAAAAAGGTAAACCATGATGCACATCGAAAATGATTAAAATTATTTTTATTAAAAAAGAAAAAAAATCGATGGAGCAATCATAATAAATCATTTTTTCGCCTTAACCCTTGAGAAGTTCGGACATTTTTTAAACGGTGTTTTTAGCATTAAACAGGAGGAAAAAAAATTCGCTTATGGCTTGTAGTGATATTTAGTGGTGGTTGGGTAAGACAGGTCAGCTTCCTCAGCAGAATCAAAGCCAAAACTTGGCGTGCCAATACTCTCCATATCCCACCCCTTCCAACCTTCACTATCTTACCCCTCTTAATAATAAAAAGCAGAACAAGTTTTTTAAAGAGATTATTTATGCTCGTTTACCTTTCCGAATAGCATTAAAATCTTTTTGATTTGTAGTTAGCCATAGCTGTTTTTGTTGTCTCTAGAATCTATATTCTTAATATCTTCTCAAATCGAGCAACCCGGCGAATCTGCGAAATTTTTTTTTTTGCAAATTTTGAAAAAAGCTCTCGAAATTTTCAAGACAACTACAAAAAGAAGATTCTGTGAAAAACGAATGAAAATGCGGTCTTCTATAAATAACTAGTATCGAAAAAAAAAATATGTGAAAATCGGATGAAAATTGAGGCCTCGAAGTGATCCGGAAAAATTTGACTGATGGACGGCCAGCCGGCAGCACAAACAACCTGATCATTAATCACTTATCCTCTACGGAGTCTGAAAGAAACCGTGATTGGAGGATGTCACAATAACTTCTCTTTGAGGAAGTTATTTTATAAATTAAAAGTAGAAAATTATAAGAGCCTATCAGGGTAGGAAAAAAAATTGAAGTCTTCCCAAGCCTAGACCACAGCAATAGCCCTAACAGCCCAAAATTTCTCCCCATTATCCACAACTCGAAAACTTTTAGTGAAAAATATCAGAACATTCATATACCCGATAAAAAGAAATCTTTTTCGAATAAATTGATATTTTATTAGGAGTAATTGGTGAAATTTTGATAAGCATAGTAATTCATATTAAATCAGATGAAGATTGAAAATCGGTTTAAAATGCGGCTGCGGGTGGTGAAATGTCCTGGATGAAGCTGGTGACTGACGGCCGGCATCACTGACAACCTCATGATCGGTGAAGTTTACTACTTATTTTGACAACAACGAGTTCTCGAAGAAAATCTCACAAAAATAAAAAATGGAGGAAAACTCTTTAAAAGACAAGTACTAGTTGATTACTGCTTGTTCTTCGGAGACATCCCTGTCAGTGAAGATCGATAAAAAGCAAAGTTCGGTTGGTCCCATGGCCCATGGGGTCTGAAACTTTTGATTTTTCTAAACCTCATGAGGAGCGTACAAGATCTCTAAAGACGTTTAAAAAAAAGACGAATTACGGTACTTTTTTCGGATGACAGTAAAATCCATCGATTTTTTTCATTTCTTCGAATATGAAGGGTTTTTCCTTGCTATTCCCTCGTTGCAGCCCCATCTTCGGACTGTTTCTGCGTTTATTCCGATTCTCCCAGTTCTTTTAAAATGAGGCATTTCGTCGCGTCAAGCTTATATGCTTTCGTATGCTATAAGAAGTTAGTTGCCTAACACCGGCTATCTCATTTTTTATCAATTTTGAGTTTGGCATTGTTTCTGATGGTAAATTTTGTGGAGAATTGAATTCCGTTGGTAGTTTAACCATATTACCAACAGAAAACGCGTAGTTCACGATTTAGCCAACATGCATTGATTCCAATGAGAAATTAATCAGTATTTTTGCTCTCCTGAAAACCTAGCAAAAATGAGATAGCCGGTGTTAGAACTAACGCGACGATTTGGAAGTTTAGGACGCGCCGGACTTTGCATCATGAAATATCGAGAGCTTTTTCATGAAAGTTAAAAAGAAATTGACCGATATTATATTATGATATTAATGTGCTATAAGAAGTAATATTAATCCATAAGGAACCTCAAAAATTTGCGACTTTTTTCGGTTTTATTATTTGTTTATTGCAGTTTTTTTATTTTTCAAAAATGTACGCTGGTCAATTAGTTTAATATTTATGGATTTAACTGATTATTTACGACAAAGACATTTTTGACCCTAAAAACCGATTATGACGTCACAAGAATCCGAACGACGAAAATTTTTGGCTCAGCTCAGCCCCATAAGACCAACAAGGCTGCCAATTAGTCGATTTCGAATTTCCCACGCTTGCATTAAGTATCGATATACGATGCGATATAAATTAAAATTTTATAAAATTAAATATTAATTTATAATTTGTATTTAAAAAAATAAAATAAAATAAAAAATCCCTTGAACATTCCACGACAAAAGTTTCTGTCGCCTATTTCCTCATCGATTCAAACAAACCCCGGTTACGTTTTCGATTTTCGTACTCGGTTAGTCGGTTCTTATTTTTCGAGTGCAGACTGCAGAATTCAGCGGAGCCTCGGACAGCGGACTTCAAACTTTTTGTATAAGTGATTTGGAAATTGAGAAAAAAAAAATTGTCAAAAGAGCAAAAGTTTTATCGAATGGTAAGTTTTCTTTTACTTCAAATTTTTTTAACACTAACTTATAATTTAATTTTTTGTGTGATCCCAACGATCTTTTTTGTACTTTCTATCATTTTCAAGTTTTATCATTTTTTATTCTTCTGCTTTCTTTTCAAATCCTTCCATTATTTAGTAATCATCACAATATTATATTAACTTTCAAAGAAGTGTTTTTAATTAATGAGCAACTAAAAATAAAATTATTGTTTTGCTAGGAACGATAGATTTTTAAAGCTTTTTCGACGTCGATTATGATATTTATTTTAATTTACATCATAATCGTTCCAATAAATTAAATTTTAGTTGAATTAATCTTTTTTATCAGCAGCTTATGTATTTCCCGATATTCGCCTCGTGGACGTTCGAGGTTATCCCGGTTGCCTAACCGTTCGCCGTTTACTGCTCATCTGTGCTGCCTACTCCGGGTTCGGCCATTTTGTATTATCTTGTGACTTCTCTTGTTGAGTAAACGATTACCGGAGCTACGTTTTCCACTTTCTGCGTGTTCTCGTCGATTTTAGTGTGATCGAAAGCAATGGTACCGTATTAAGTTGTTTTTATTTTATTTATTTATTTTTTCATTTAATATTTGAAATCACTAACAATTAAATATAGGAAATAAATTAAACTAGTAAACATAGGAAATTAATTATAAATTAAAACCGTTTCTATAATTTACATATCGTAAATAGTCCTGATAAAGTTTATGGCCGCTTTTCCGTTTAATACTTAATAAGAATGATGATTATTTCTGATTATTTTTCTCATGCGTTAATAACCCCGATGTACGAGGAAAGATTGTGTCGTTTTATTTTCAATTTTTTTTTCGTGTTATACAATATGTTCCTTCAGTTCCTATTCGTTCGTTTTAAGGTTTCCTACGCACGTTTACGTCCAATAGTCTGTTCTTACACCTTGTAAACTCCTTCTTCAAATAACTTCATCAAGTTCTAATTCTTGGCCAACCATTGGCTGAGCTGTGTTGCTTCCGCCTGGGGTACCAAAAGTCCCTTGGTTTGGTTCACAAAGTTTACTTGTTTTTTCTTGTGTTCTATAGCTACCTACAAATAAAAATAACTTGAATGATTTTCCTTAACACCATTTGTTGGTTCGGCGTACAACCTTTTGGATAGAAATGTGTTATTTATTCATTTGTTATTACCAACAAGTTGAAATTGCTAAATTGGCATAAGGTAGCTAACAACGTTTGGTTCAGTTCGGTTTAGTAATGGTTTTCTTATTAAAGGAACT
This sequence comes from Orius insidiosus, assembly GCA_014119065.1. NCBI lineage: Eukaryota > Metazoa > Arthropoda > Insecta > Hemiptera > Anthocoridae > Orius > Orius insidiosus. Next base: position 14,277 of record JACGAQ010002987.1, on the reverse strand, counting down.
TTATTTTATTTTCTCTTTCTTTCAGGAGCCTCTTGACAGAGATAAAGTTATCGCTGACATTAGGGCATGCCTCGTTGCATCTGGGGTTGGTCTTTCTATTTTCACTCTTCAAAGTAAGATCTTTTCCTGAACGTTATGTTGGTATTATAATGTATGTGTTTATTTTGTAGGTGATTACCGAAACTTCATTGGGAGAGAAATTCCTTTTCGCCAATTGGGAAGTAATTCACTCCTTGAATTCCTACAGAGCGTCGACCAATTCAGAATTTCATATAGAGGTAGTGAAATTCATGTTGAAGCCGTTGCTAGTGCTGAAAGCAGCCACATAGCAGCCCTTGTGAGGGGCCAGAAAAAATCAAAACCGAAAAGCCGACCGAACCGAAATAGAAACCGTAATTTCAATCATGCAAAGGCTCATGTTTCTAGGGTATGTCTGTATAATTTAATTTAAATATTTATTTTTTTCCAAAGCCGTTTGCAAGTACCAGTTCGTCTTTCCCGAAGTCATTTGGAAATAACAGCCCACCTTACTCAAGGCCGTTTCCTAACAAAAGTCCATCTTACCCACAAAAAGGGGTCAGATTAAATTAATAAATTTTAACTTTTCTATTTATAAGTTATTTACAGCCTCAAAGCAGTTCATCACATGGATCCAAACCGCCGAGTCTTTTGCCTAAGCATACCTTCGCTGGGAATAAGCTTCCCGAAAGTGGTAATAATCCAGTGAAACCAAATCTGAATTTTGTTAAAGGTGAGCCTATTTTCTACTTAGAATTAGATTTAATGGTCTATTATCTTGTTAGGTGAGCCTTTAACGTATAGCCAACCCTCCACGTCAAATCATACTTTTCCTGGCTCAAAACCCAATGTTACTTCAACTCATCAGCAACAAGCACCTAAACCTTTCTCCTTTCAAAGCAAACCTGCCGAATCTCCTGCTCAATTTCCAAAACAAAATGATACTGTTGAAGTCAAGTCTTCAGTTTTAACAAGTCGGGCAGTCCAAGTATGTAATAATGCTTTGCATTTCCAATTTTTTTTACTTTGCTTTCACAGCCAAATACTGTCCAATGCGAAAAGAAAGAATCGACCCAAAAAGCTGCAATGAGTATTCAAAGGAACAGCCAACCAATTTTGAATTCGAATATCAATCAGAGTTCCCGACCTCCCAATGGCATGCCACAAAAACCGTTGATTGGATCTTCAGATTCTTCCAAATCTTTTCAAAATACTTATTCAATGAACAAAAATGCAGCTAACTCTACAATGCCGACTCAAAATATCAACTCAAGGTTTCCTTCTGTTAATCAAAATTTTATACCATGCTTTCCTTCTCCTAATCAAAATTTATACTCAGGTTCACCTTTTGTTAATCAAAATTTTAACTCAAGTTCTCCTTCTTTTAATCAAAATTTTAACCCGAGTTCACCTTTTGTTTATCAAAATTTTAACTCAGGTTTTCCTTCTGTTAATCAAAATTTGACTCAAAATAATGGCACTAGTTTTCCTCCTTTTAATCCGAAGTCTGCTCAATTTCAAACTCCTTTTGTCCAAAATATACCATTGCCATCTCAAACTCGAAATTTCAAAGTCGCCGAACATCCCTGCCAACCTCAAAATTTTGTTAGCCAAACCTCAGCAATCTCAACTGTCCGCAATCAAGTCCACAACCAAGTTGCAAGTCTGCCACCAAAACCTCCAGTTATTTCGAGCAATCAAGTCCACAACCAAGTTGCAAGTCTGCCACCAAAACCTCCAGTTTTTTCGAACTTATCTCGCATTTCACCCTTCAAACATCGAAGTGGCTCCGTTTCTCCCATGCAAAGTCGATTAGAGAGAGTACGACAGCCTCAGGAGAACCATAAGCTTCCAGTTCTCGAATCATTTGAAAGAAAGCAATCTGACAGTAATGTATGTTGTATTTTTGTTCTCATATTTTAAAAACTTGATTACTAATATCTAAATGGTTTTTTAGGCGATTAAAACGAAATTCCTCCCCCAACTTAAGAAGCCTCCAGTTGATTCGCATTGGGAATTATTCTTGCTGAACTTCGTTGATTTGTCTAAAGTTTCTGTACGATTAATCGGTGCAGAGTATTCGGTAAATAATTTTATGACTCATACCGATTTTTAATGTTGTTTGTTCAGGATAAATTTGCACTATTGGAGGACCAAATGACTGAGCGATATATTGAAAATTCTAAAACTGCACACAAAGTTCTCCCTTCAGAATTGGTTGTTGGATCTTCTTATGTTTTCGTTAATCTAAAAAATAAATTCGTCGCAAGGGTGCTTCTCCAAAGATATTTCAAACAGGAAAACGAAGTTTCAGTAGTCTTTTTTGATTTGGCTGAAGAAGCTGTTGTTCCTGCAGATATGATTTACGAATTAGACGATAATTTCACTTCATTGGCTCCGCAGGTGATTACACCTTAATATTTAGTTAAAATTCCTTCTTAATTTCAATTTCCTTTTATCCTGTCTTATTAATTTTTTTTCTCTCTCCCTCTCCTCTCTGCAGTCTTTTGAGGTGTTTTTAGAAGGATTAGAGGTGTACAAATTTAGGGAGTTCCATGAAGAAGATTTCGGTGCTGACTCATTTTGTGAAAAAGGTTATGTTGCAATCATCTCGAACCAGGAAGACCCTTGTGCCATTACAGTTCACCTTTATGATACATCCCCTCACATTGCCCTCGATGTCAATCAAACTCTGCGAAACAAAGTCGCTGGCAAAATCGCATCTTTACATGAAGAAAAGAAAATGTTAAAGGACAACGTAAATATTATAATTGTTTCCTTAAATTTTTTTATTGTATATTTATTTTAGGAATGTGTCGAAGCTCTCATAACCAATATCGATGAAATGGGCAACATTTTTATCAATATATTAGACAAAACTTATAACTGTTTATTGGAACGCTTAACAGATATCGACACAAATAAAAATTTAAAAATTCAGACGGTGACCTCGCTTGAAGAAATTGTCCCATCGAGATATTATTTTGTATCGGGGGAATCTCCTCTTCGTGCAGTCCTTGACACAATCATTTCTGAGAATTCTGTAAGAAATTTGTTTTCAAATTCAATTTCAAGAGTCTATTATTTATTTTCACTTAGGTTCTTATGGAATTTGTTGACTGCGGCCAATTTCGGATAGTCCATGTGGAGCAACTATTTAGTGTGCCGCAATTCGATAAAGTTTTTGAAGATATCCCTCATCAGGTTTATTGTGATTTCTGAATCAAATGTCTAATTATATTTTAATTTCAGGCTACAATGGTGAGGTTAGCAGGAGTTGATTATTCATGGGCACAGCGTCACCAATCCTTATTCATTGAAATCGTCGAAATATTTTCAAAAGCTGTCGTAGAAGTTCAATATATTCGGAATGATTTCCCCTTCGTTAAGATCACAATAAATAAAAATGGCAAATTAATAAATGTCGGCGACGCCATGAACTCCATGGATCTCGAACGAAACAAGTATGGACAGCTGGTTCAAATAGTATTCATTAAAATTTATATTAATGATATTTTCTTTCCAGAACTGTTGCGAAAAAGATGTACGAGGTTAATGGTAATTATCATAAAATTTTTCTGTTGTATTTACACCCTATGAGCTTGATGTGAATTTAGTATTACATTATCCCCAGCCTAAAATTTATTGTAAACTTGCCTGAAGCTCAATTTTAATTTTTTTTATTTCATTTTTCTATTACTTTTTTTTAGGTCAATTCATTTACAAACAGTCTACACTTCCGACGAATACATACATTGCAGTTTTAGTTCCAGCCTGCGAAAATGCTGAAAATTTAACTGTAAGTGTTAATTCTTACACAGTTTTTGCTTAATGTATTTTAAAGAAAGTAATTTCCAATAGTTTATGCGCAATTTTTTCATTACTTGAAATTAGTTACAGTTGGTGGACCTTATACAGGAATTAAGAGACTTGACGGAAGAATTAAGATCTTATTACTCTGTCAATAAAATAACTCAATCATTTGAGGAATGGAGAGTTGGAGACCCCTGCGTCATAGCCGACCATGACGGTGAAAATTATTTCAGGTTAAAATTGCCTTAATTAATTATTATAAGTGTACTTTTGTTTCTATGTGTCTTTTTTTTCCGATATGTCCTTCTTTCTCTTTATTTATTTATTTTTGTTACAGAGGTGTCATTCTTCAATTAGACAGTAGTAAGTTTGCTCGGATTCGTTGTGTGGATTTCGGTTACACCATGATTGTTCCAATCGACTGCGTTTACATTCTCGATGATAACTTTAAGGAAACCCCAGCACTTGCTATAAATGCTAAACTCCACGGTAATGGTTTTATACTTGAATGGTTTTTTTTTACTTATAATATTTTTAGGGATTGAACCAATTTATGGAGGCAAAAATTTTGAGGCTACGAAGCTATTGAATTATTATTTGAAGGAGCAAAGGAAGTTCTGCGCGAGAGTAGTCGATGTTGATAACTCAAATCCTTCTTCATCAACCTATAGCATTCTGCTCTTTGACACAAGCACAGATGTTGACATAAATTTTAGCGAGCTCCTCGTTGATTCAGGGTTAGCGATAAGAGCTCCCGTTGGTTAAGACCCATTTAGTGTTCCTAAAAAGACTGTTTCTGTTGTTCTTTTTTGTAAGATAACTTTTTTTTAAATTATTCTCATTACTTGGGCTCAATGACTGAAAAGTGTCCCAACTTTTTAAAAATTTTAAATCGCTTGACAGAAATTCTGAATTTCTTCCTCCAGTGGACATGAGTTAAAACTCCTATCAATTTGAGCCCCCCCCCCCCATTTCTAAATTTTTACTCGTTAAACTCTTCGTAGCAGCAAGTTGATTTTCTCCCCGTTGGATATATTTTTTTAGTGTTAATTTGTGTTTTCATTTGAGAATAAAAAGTTTTTTTCTGAATATTGTTTTTTTTAAAAATGTTTTTATTTAAAAGGGGCACTCAGAAAAAGGAAAAGTCACAGTTTACACATAAAATTTTTTACAAAAGTCCTTGATTTATCCATTAGAAACCTCAAGAAAAGAATTGTCGATCTCTAAACTCCTAGGATAACTAAAAGAAAAAAACTAATTAAGCAATCACAATGTTTGAATACGGATAAGATAACATATCAGACACTAAAAACGTTAGAAATTGATCCAGGTGAAAAAAAAAAAGAACTTGACTTAATTGGACAAATTACTACTAGTCTTCAAACCACGTTTAAAAAAGCTCCTTGTCCTTCAACAAAATTATGAAAACGTCGTAAGATAATTGAATTGACTCCCACTTTTTTACTCTAGGATCAAGTAAACCTGTTTTGCCCCTGATACGAAATGATCATCTTGAACGTTTTCAGGTTTGAAAAAAGTGAAGCTTGTAAATGATTCATGTTTATATGCAAGCTATTATCTATAAATTTTTATTTTATTGTGGTGTTCTAGTTTGCTGGGTTTTTATAACTTCACTTTTAAATTTGTCTAGAGTAAAAATTTAAAATTGAAGTTATCTAGTTTAATTTTTTTAATATTAACTAATAATTAGTAATAGTAGAGGAAGAATGGATTCCACAAAACGTTTCGGCTTCAGAAGCCTCTTCGGGTGCCCTTCATTTCTGTCCTTTCTTCCTTTGATACTTACCCTCTTGCAATGTTAAGGACACAGCGGATAATCAATACAAAATGTTATTTATAATTTCAGTTTGCTTTTAACAATTTTCATCAAAGATACCTCTGGAGCGAATATACTTGCGATTTTTACATTACCAGTACCAAGCCACTATAGGGTCTACGATCCAATCATACGCGAGTTGGCTGCAAGGGGACACAATGTCACTTACTTATCACCTTTTCATTTTAAGACAGAACTCTCTAATTTAAAACACATTCAGATGGAAAATAACCGAGGCACTCTCATAGGTGAGTTTTGAGTTTTTCAAAATATGGAAGAGACTTTTATGGAGTAAACTTCTTTACTTTTTATTGTTTTTAGGAGGAGGAACGTTGAGCAAATTAATGGGAAAATCTCATTTTGGGATGTCTACTAGTGCGATAGATATTGCTATAACACATGGAGATTCCATCTATCCTAAAAAAGCAATACAAGATATCGTCCAATCTTCTGATAAATACGACGCTATTATTACTGGTTCAGTAATATTTCAAGGAGCACTTTCTTCTCTCCAGCATAAATTTAATGCCATTGGCATAGATATTCTCCCACTAGGAGATTTTTCGATTGCGAATGAATTGTCCGGATTTTGTGACAACAGTAACTACATGGTTGATTATAAAGCCGATTCTGAAAAGAACATAAAGGATTATAATTACTTTGATAGAATGTACAACTTTTATATCCTGTTGCTAAGCTATTTTTCAAGCATGATTTCACTTCTTGTCTATGAGATGCAAGGCAATGCCTATTTTAACTACCCAGGATGGGAAGACCGGCCTTCGATTAGGCATTTGATCATGAATAAATCCTTAATTATTACCAACTCTCACTTTTCTATCGGCTATTCAACCCCAAAAGCACCACATGTCAAAGAAATCGGTGGCATCAATGTCAGGGATCCAAAACCACTGCCACAGGTAACAAGGCATTCAAGATATTTTCCTGAATTATGTTTTCAAAGATTAATCACCTTTTTAGGATCTTAAAAAATTTATGGATGAAGCACAAGATGGCGTTATATATTTTAGTTTGGGCACCAACTTCAATTCTTCATGGGAAACTGTGGAAGAATTTCGTAGCTCATTCACAAAAGTCTTGAGCAATTTGAAACAAAGGGTTTTATGGAAATGGGATAGCGATACACCTCCGGTTCAATCTAAAAAAATCCTATTTTCCAAGTTTTTTCCTCAAGTTGATATTTTAGGTTGATTTTTATTCCAAGCTCAAACGTTTTCCTGTTTATTTTTACTTGTTTAAATATTTTTTTGTTTTTAGCGCATCCTAATTTAAGACTTTTTATAACACAAGGAGGGATTTTAAGTTTATTCGAGGCAGTTCACCATGGGGTTCCCATTCTTGCCATCCCTTTTATCGGCGATCAGCCTAAAATGCTCAAGTCGTCCAAAATCACGAAATCGGCATTCGCCTTAATCCTGACAAAGTGACTAAGTCGACCTTATTATGGGCGATTAACGAAATACTTACAAACCCAAAGTAGGTATTTTTAACTCAAATATTATAGTTTGTGCTTGAAAATTCTATAGCAAATAGGGTGTTGGTCTGATAAAACAGTTTTACCATCAATAATCCATCTTTGATCACAATTAATGACTTTTAGATATGCTCAAAACGCAAAAAAGAGATCGGAGTTGTATCATGATCGTCAGATGAAGCCACTGGAAGAGGCCATGTACTGGATCGAATACGTATTGAAAAATGGAAACGTTTTACAGCCAAAAGCTGTTGAATTGTCATTCATACAAATTCACAACATTGATATTTGGGTGACGTTTTGTTTAAGCTTTCTAGCACCGTACTTCATTATAAAAATGATGCGAAGTAAAACAGTTAACTGAATGGTTAATCAGTTTAAGGTAATATAAAAAATAAAAATTCCTTCAAGAAAGAATAATGCCTATATAATTAAATAATACCAAAATTAAATATTATAGTACATTCATAACAATAATGTAATATATTTACAAAGTAGTGGGAAGAAGCAACATTTCGAACAGTAAATTAACAATGAGAGCTGGAGAAAAAACAGAAATTTCTCTTAAATTTTGAAAGGAAAACGAAAGTCCTTTATTGTTTCAGTTCCCTACCACAGTTAATATCATATAGGTACTTTTAAAATTTAACAAATTATTCATGAAATAGGAAATAATCCTTTATACAATTAACATTGCATTCAACAGAAAACATAGAATAAATGGAAGAACTTTTATTGGAATACATACTAATAAATCATTTTAACACGAGGGGTTCAACAAGATAAGATTTATTTAATAATTATGAAAGTTTGGAAAATTTCAGTCACAAAAGTTCACATTGAAGATATTTGATTACTTTGAAAATGAAGGATCTTACAATTAGAAAGCTGATAATAAAAGTATTGAAATGAGATTTTGACAAATTAATTACAAGGAATAGATATTTGTATTCTATGTTACAACATTTAAGTAGTTTTGGCATCTTATTTAAGCATAAGATAGCCAAAACTTGGCACAAGCAAATAATATTTTGACTTTCAGCCTTAGACAGAAGAAAGAAATCCTAAACCCTGGATCCTTTTATTAATACAAATACATCACAAATACAAGATCTTTAAATCACCTTTATAAGAAAAGACGATGATTTTAATATTTTGGATTCTTTTTTGACTTCTGCTGTTGGATGATGAGCTTGTTTTTCTTTCTTGTAACTTTCGTCGTGTGAGTAGAAGAGCCTTGTAACTTTTTGAGGTTGGATATGGCATTCGGAGGATGTTTTCCATGCTCGAAAGAACCTGAAAAGTGAATCGAATGAGGAAGTTGAGAAATAAAAACAACGTACCTGGTAATTCTAGCAAAGGTGGTTCACTATTTTCAGTATTTGCATCGCCAAATCTGCTCATACTGCTAGTCGAACTGCTATTGGCGCAGCTGCTATTTTGCCTACACCTCAATTGAAGTTTCTCTTGGACCATAACTAGACGTCGTTGATTTTCGATATGTGTCTGTTGCAGAGCATTGCACAAAGCTTGTATTTTCCAAGTCTGGGTCTCAATTTGGTACTAAAAAATAATATTAATGAAAGATTTAAAAAATTAAGGGTTTATACCTCTTGTTCAGCAACTAACTGCTCCATTTTACGTCCCGATTCTCGTAAATCGACAGCTTTCTTGAAATATTTGTAAAGTAAAAGACGCATTTCAGGTTCAGATAGTTTCATGAGTCTATCCACCAGCATGACCTCACTCTATAAATTAAAAGAAAAAATTAAATAATCAAGATATGATGAACAGTTTTACTTTTTCTTTGGCGATGTTACTATATTCAACACCGACATGACCGCAGAGGAGCTCGTTTTTGTGCTCAATTGCAGCATCGATAGCTTCAATGGCTTCATCGACTTCCAGAAACTTCCTTTCCTCATCCGAAGTAAACATTTTATCCTAGTAAAATAATTTTTATCGGTAAAAACAAAATATGATACTACTTTATTCAGTTTTGAGTCAAGAGTACAACGTTGCTTCAGCAGTAAGTCCTTAGTATCTCTTAAATTAATTATTTCATGACGAAACAACTCTTCTCGTTCCCTCCCAAGCATACTGATTGCGTTTCTATTTTCAGTGCTTGAAGTACCAGAATGTCGAGCTTGTTTTTTAATAGATTTTTCCGGCATGGAAGTTGATGTAACATCCTAAAATGAGTATTAAATAAATAAATAATCAAATAATATTGTATTACGTTTCTAGGTATGTGGATTGGTCGAAATTCCCTCGATTCATGTATTTGGGTAAAAGCAGAATTATTTTTGTTAGGTAATACTTCACTAGCCAAAAAGCTTCTTCTCCGTCTGTTGAAAATGTTGAGATCTAAAAAAAAATTAATACTGGAAATACAAGAATAAATGACAGCATACTGCAGCTTCCTGAAACAGCATTTTTGGATTCTGATGTCGAATAACCAAGAGAACTATTAACCATTATTTCGGTGTCATTTTTAAATCTAAAAATAATCATTAATAACAGAGCAAGATTTACTTCAAAAGCAGAAAAGTAGTAATAGTAGAAAGCAGTAATAGTAATAGCAGAAAATAGTAGAAATAGTTCGAGCAGAGATTCCCAAACCCCCTTATTTAGCTTGAACGCCTTTAGAATTTAGATCTTTGGCAAATTTTTATGGGACAAATCAATGGTTTTTTGTTTATTTTGGGGCACAAAAGTTTTTAGACCGAAATTATGACTATAAAACCGTATTTTGTCTTTATTGCTAAACAAAATTTACTGCGATTTGCACAAAAAACGCTATATAAAAATTGGATTTCTTGTCTAAAAATATTAAAATGTGGGAAAAATCTTGTCTTTTGAACAATAAGAAACTAAGCATGGTTTTTTTACCAAGCTTTTCTGCAGACACCCTGGCATGCCATGTCCACACTTTACCCCAGAGGTATGGGAAGCTAAAAATTTCTGCAATTTCAGAAGCTCTGTTTTGACGCACTGCATTCGTCCCCAGTCTCATCTTTTTCAAGCTCATCGAAATCGTCGCTGCTCTCATTATCAGTTTCAGTTTTGACTAGTACTTTTAAATGAAGAAATTTTACTTTCTGATTCAGTGACTTCATCTAAAAAAAAGGTCATTATGAAGCTAACAACTAATGTTTAACTTACCGATCCTTTCCAGTGACCTAATGGCTTTTTCCATAAATGGAAACGAAGATTCATTATTGAAGCTATCCTCACATTCATGCTTCAAGTACAACCATTGTTCAATTTGGCTTCGAGAATCTTCAGAAATACCATTTTCAACCAATTTGTAAAAAAGTCCTTCTGCATTTGCAACCAGCTGTTGGTACTGCGAGGCAGTGTATTCCATTCTAAAATTAAATCTCATTAAAAAACCAGATAGCGAGGAAGTCGAGGTGATATAAAGATGCAATTAAATGAATTTACAAACAGCCTCAAAAATGACCAAGGTTTCAATCGATCAAACGAAGATGCTCAAAGAGAAATAGAAAAATGAGCAATCAGAGTAACACTTAAATCAAGAAAAGTGGGAAGATTTCAGTACAGCAACATGAAAGACAAAGGCAAGCTTACTATCTCCCAGGGAACCCATAGCTTAGCTCATTGACATTTCAAGGAGCCATAGCCTGCATCATTCAGATTCATAACACTAATATAGAAAAGAATGTTTTTAGAGCTCATACCCGAAGAGAGAATTCGATGGATGGTATATCATTCTTCAAAATAGAATCCTCAACAGGTTAACGGCAGAGGTGAAGATCGGTTGCGTATCTGACATCGAGAATGTGCGGCGATTCCGTACAAGAGAAATCTCAAGTTTAGGATTTTAGAAGCTCTCATTAAGGAGATTCGTACCAAATGAAGCAACTTTCAGCGGAAGTAAACTTATAGAAAAATTGGGCAATGAATAATAATAACATAAGTGAACCAATACTCGGTGGAAAACCTTCTCTTTGCTCAGTGCACTTGATTGTACGTCACTTTTAGAGTTAAATTACCAGCGTGCACAAAAACACCATATTCCCGCATAAGCACTGCTTTTTTTTTTATTATTTGCATCGGCGGATATTTAATGTAGCCTGAATTCTAAAAAATAACCTTTTTGACGACTTAAAAATACTGAATTTCATCTTCATTTTCCCATAAAATTGATCCAAGATTTTCAATTTTTTATGTCAAGATTCTATGTATCGCAAATACAAGCATCTTTGGAGTTTTTGGCTAAAATTTATTATTATTAAAAGTTGTCAAAAATTGAAATTTTGCGTAGATAACGAATATTGAGGATAAAAGCAAAATTGATTTAGATTTTTTTTTTAATTAATTCATTTTATTACTTTAAAACATTATAATTCTGTAATTACACTAGATTAAAATTCATTTTTTATGAAGCAAATAAAAAAAAGTTACACTATTTTAATGGGTTGCATATGCTAAAAATTAAATAATAAATTAATCTAACAGAAATGATAATATTGAATATGAACAATAAAACAGGATTATGTTTTACTAAATTTTGTTTAAATTTGAATTTTATGTTCATTTACTATTAGAAACTTTTTTAAGACCTTCCATCCTTGGTCTTAATGTCATAAATTGATGGTTAAATCATATTTTACAATGAGTTAGAGCATCAAACGTTTGTAAAAAGTATTTTTTTAAAACCTAATTTATTTTAGGAAAAACATTGATCTAATTAGGTACCACCGTTCCAAAAAGAGATTTTGAGTAATCCAAATTTTAATGAATGAAAAGTTTAGCTATTTATTATTCTTTACTAATGTAGTACGAAAATAAATTCCAACAACGAATTGTTTCATCAAATATTTCCTTCTTTTTATAAATTCCTTTATTTTTCGCTAATATTGTTGGTTATTAAAAAATAAAAGATAACATCAAATATTGATCTAGAATGTACCTAATAAGATTTGCAATTTTAAATGCAATAAGCGTAAAATTTCGGACAACAGCCTGAGTATCATCTTTTTTTAATAAACAGCCATTTAAAAAATTCAGGATGAGATTATATTCTATTATAAGGTAGAACAATTTGGTGTGTCCTCAAAAAAACAGCACTAAGTCCATCAAGCACCTCAGAAGGCTCAATGACAGTTAAATAAGAAAGCGTTAGGCATATGATTGCATCAACACATCTCTAAGAAGCTAAGCAGTAGGCCACAAATACACTACAACTAAAGTAACACTAAAAATACCCCTCCCCTATTCCCTTTATTTTTGAGAATGGAAAAAAATTGCAGACAAGAAGAAAACTGAAATTTTTTGGGATGTGTTTTGTAATAACATCTTGCACTGAAAACAGCCCCCCCCCCCCAAATATTCTTCAAAGTCCTCAAATTTTAGGTATTTGACAAATCACCATTTTTCTAAGCTAAATTTATCAAAGCTACATAATTCATTTTAAAAGCAAGAACTTTTTTAGAAGTTAAAACAAGGTAGCCCTAAATTATTTACACATCACAATTCAATATTTCTTTAAGCCTTTCATTTTCATTCCTTGCAATAAGGAAACAAATCACAAGGCACTCTTCCAATCCATGACATAAGTTTGTTTCCTGAAATCTTAACAAAAAGGGGTTCTTATTTCCAACAGACGTAAGGGAAATAAATTTTATTAGGCATTTAAAAACCTAACTAATTTCATTGTTTTTATTGCTTTTATTCCCTGCAGCTTTTAAGACACTAGTAACCTTATTTCGTACCAATGTAGAAAAAACGCCTTCAAACACTTGTGAAAATTGAATAGACACGTCAGTAATGTGTTAACGTGGGAAGGGAAAATAAAAAGTTTCTAATTTTTCGGAAAGAGTGAAAATCACAGATACGCATTTTCTTAATAATTAGAGGAAAAATTTCAACATTAAAGTGCAATTAATATAAATCAAATCCTTAACAATTTTAAACTCATAAAACAGGTTTTTTTTAATTATTAGTTTTCTTTGTTCACTCTTTTGTTAGAATAGATTTCCCCTGTACACAGGCTTTTCCTTGTGAGAACTGAACTCAACATTTACAACAAAATTCTAAATAATTTAATTAAAAATATACCTTTTTAAAATGAATAACATTCATGCAGTAAAGGGCACCATGGCAATACGGCGAGAGCCCCCGGGTCCAACCGAGCAGATTAACCAATAGGAAGAAGGCCTCTTGCTCATTGGTTAAAATCCAGCTCTTTTTCATCATCATCAACAATCATGCATCGTGGGGGAAAAAATCACAATTATGGCGTTGCGCAGAAACAAAAATCCCACAAAAATGCCAACAAATCTTTAAATAGTAATAAGTAAATGATGAGAATAAAAATAATATTTAGCTTATGGGAAAAAATTACTTTAAAATTATTTTATTTAATAAAATTTTTACGGCAGCCGGTCCACAGCTTAACAAATATATACATAGATTATATTTTATATTAATATATGGTGTTCTTCAATGGAACAGATTTTCAAAATTTAGAATAAATACTTAAGTCCACTTGTTAATATCGTTTTAAATGGAAGAAGAGCCTGTCTGGTTTGTGAAAATAGTCAAAAAAGCCTAATTTCTAAAAATAAAAGCAAAAAGTTCAGACCCACAAGGGATTTGTAATTTTTAATTATGTTTTACTTTTTAGTTTTTTTTAAGGGTGGCAATTTGACAAACACCAGGCAGGCCCATTAATGAGCTAAGCACTAAGATTTAGAAAATGATTACAAGCAATCCAGTTTTCCGAAAGGACCGTAACGGCCAATTCAAGGCACATCGAAAATCTTCCATCTAAGTCTGTAGTGGAAGATTATTTGATGCGATTATTGCTAACAAAAGTGATTTTTAAAAACAAAATTATTAGTTCTTATTTCACATCTGCAACGGTTGACTGGATAGCTTATTTGATTAACATTGGTATTAGAGTTATTAAAATAAACTGAAGCTGGTTTTCATTTTTTGGTTTATCAGGTTTCACTTTTGTCATGTATTTTCCTCTAAAGATTAACTTAGAAAACAATCCAATATATTCTGTGTTGAAAGAAAAAAAAACAATGAGGATAAAGTGAAAACCAACTTCATGTTGATGAACACCAAATGTGTGTTT
>JACGAQ010002986.1:0-34426 GCA_014119065.1 Orius insidiosus | reverse complement strand
TTTTGTTTGTAAACTTTCAAATCCACTTGGGATGAGCACCAATTTTGTTCCTCCCAGTCTATTCATCGTTAAATTTCTTTTCAGCAAAAAAAATTTTTTTTAAATAATAAACCAATTAGGATTTCACACTCTCTTTTTACGTGTTTTTTTTTAAATATCTTGAAACAAAAAGTTTTAAGAAAATTTCACTAACGGATTAAGGAGGAAAAAGTAGGATAAGACTACGACTGAGGGCAAGGCTGGGAGGTGTCAATTCTTTGAAATTGAATGAATCAACTATGAAGGATGATAAAAAACATATAGTCAAAAATGATCATTTTTTGAGGATACAATTTTTTTTTTTTAGAAATTATTATCTTTGAGTTAAAATCTCATCTTTCAATATCAGCATTCAACTCTAAGGAAATTAAATTTTTTTAAGGTGGAAGTCGATAAGGGTAAAACCAGAGTTAAAACAGAGTCGAAAAATAAGTCTTGCAATGGCATGTCCAATAAAAAAAAGACAAAAAAACTGCTCGAAAGTTCATTAAAATAAACCAATATATAAATCGAAAACGACGGAAAAGAAAAAAAGATAAAACAGTGAAAAACAGTGTTAAAACTATTTTTAAAGGCATAATTATTATACAAAAAACAATGTCCGAAAAAAAAATTAAATAAATGTTTTACACGTATGGAGGTTCTTTCGTAAGATCTATTATTGCGTGATTTTTTGTTTTTCATCTTAATGAACGAGGGAAAGAAGTTCTAAATCAAACATCACGAACTTGTTTTTAAAAGAAATTAAAAGTGTAAAAGGAGCGGGAATATGTTGAGCATTGATTTTTCGATGAATAAGAACAAGATAAGAAGATCTCGGTTAATTATTTTGTGTTAGGCCTTGTCCTCATCGGGGATGTTTCTTATGCGAGGGCACGCTATCCTCGGGGCTTTTTGAGACGGTTATTTTTCAACGGTTAAGTCTAACAATGAGCTTCCTCGCTTGAAAGATAATCGGGTGAAATTTAGTGCCGTTTAAATTCATCGCTGAGGGTTACTCCGAGGGAGGGGGTTTATCTGTTTGGTGTGGGTGTAGTTCGGAAAAGTAGGGAGGGGGTTCTGACGTGCTCTGAGGGTTTGTATCTTGTCCTGGCTAATTTATGCCCGGGAGAGCAATAAGTCTACTCGAACGGCGCTCGGTTTTAGTTGGGTCTTAACACGCGAACGAAGAACCTCCCTTGATGAATTCCTTACCACATGTGATGGCTTCCAAGAAATGGTTCAATCGAACTAAATCTATGTTGTTAATTGATTGGAATAGGCTATTCCGGGATTTTGCGATCTTTACCGAACCAGAGGTTGTCTGTGATGCCGTCCGTCCGTCACCTCACGGCCGAAATTATCACAGAATCTTTCTTTGTCATCTTGCAGATGCTGTTGGCATTTTTCGAATTTCGCAAGCCTAGAACGGACCCGATCGGATTATTCGTATTCAAGCTTTGTCATTGATTTATAGAAAATTTAAGAATGTAGGCCACTTAGAATATTTCTGGTGTAGGGACTCCCCTTGTTTTTTTGAATATAATAAAAAAGGAAGTAGAATTGAATTTCTCTAGGGGTGCCCGGGGTCTCCTTTCAAATAAACGAACGCCTACGGGTAGATTTGTTTAGTAGATGAACCCGAAAAGGTGCACGGAACTGAAAAAAAAAAAAAGTGCCGGGTTTGGAAACGAGTAAACCTCCCCAAGGCGTCACAAAAAAGTTAATGCACTTACCTGAGTATGGTTTGTTTTTCTTTATTTAAAAATCATCGCTATAAAAATACGTCTTCCTCAAAAAGAGGGTCAATCGGTTGAAAACCGTCAAAGTGACCCTTGTCCCTTTTTTTTAGTTCACCGAGGCCTTAAAGTTTGTCAACTGCGGTCGTGGTGGCGGGGAAGGAATTGGATAGCCCGTTGGAGGGTGTAAAGGGACAGAAAAGGGTGAAAAGGGTGCCGAGAAAGAGGAAGACGGATTGTCCCGGGTGTTGTAAAGCTGGCAGTCCTTTGTCCCTACGTTTTGTTAAGACGTGGTTTCAACCCGCATGGATTGTGTCCGAAAGGGGAATACTATTGCTAAAAAAAGAAAAATAATCCTTTCAGTTGGCTAAAAATGTATCAATATAAAATTTAAACAAAAACATTTTGTTCCAGGTCCGGCGTTTTGGGGACTCATTAACCCGGATTGGAGTTTATGTACGAAGGGAAGGAGACAATCCCCGGTTAATCTCGAACCGAATAAACTTCTGTTCGATCCTAATCTACGACCTCTTCATATGGACAAACATAGAGTAAGTTCTTGTTTATCGCCCATCCCTTATTCTCTTCGAGGTAATGAAAAGCGCTTTTCTTCAAGAAAAACGGTGAAGAGGGGTAAAGGGCATTTTCTAATTTATTGCACCCATTTTTCACCTTGGCCTCTGCACGCTATAACTCAATTCCTTTGTGCCTACAAAAAAAAACCTCATAGATTGTTATTTGATGTTTATAATCGAAATCTTGATTTTTCTTTTAGGTGAACGGCCTGTTGACGAACACAGGCCATAGCGTATTATTCAGAGTAGACAACTCGACGAAGCAACATGTCAATTTTACAGGTGGACCACTTTCCTATAAATATCAGCTCCACCATATTCATATACATTACGGCCTCGATGACCAAACGGGGTCCGAACACACTATCAACGGTCACACGTTTCCAGCGGAGGTAAAAAAAAATTCAGCTTTTTAGTCATAAAAAAAGGATAGGTTGAATGAAAAAAAAAGTGTATTTTGAAATAAATCGTCTTATCTGCGTCCTCTCAGGACGTTAGGACCAATTATCGATAGGATCATCCGTTTTCGAGTGGGAGCTTCGGGCAAACATATCGTACTAGTTAAAGAGCTTCCAACCTAAACTTTCTTAAATAGATATAGGAGGGGGAAGTATTAAGGAGGGGGAATTATAAGGGAGGGGGAAGTGTAAAGGGGTAAAGTATTTTTGAATTTAAAAAAGTTTAAGTTAAAGTTTTAAGTTGAAAAGGCTCTACTGACTGAACTATCGGCATTGGTGAACTCTAACCAATAAACATTTAAAATTAATAATATTGCAGTTTGTTATATTTTATATCCTTAATGGATCATAAAAGGCGGTTTAAAAAAATCTTCACTTTCTCAATCACAAGAGAATTAATTAATCTTTATTTGTGAAAAGATTGAAAAGAGTTTTTTCCCCCTTTCTTTCCTATCCTTTCTTTCCTTTTCACTTTGAGATCAACTGATCCTGAAGCTAATTGCTTAATTTTTTTTTCTCAATTCCTTTTCTTAAAAAAAGAAAAAATAAACGCTTTAATTAGTCCTTATTCAGTTATTGTAGTCGAATTGACCCTTCCATCAGGAGAATATACGGCTTTTCAACCTAAAAAAACTTCCACAATAAAAGATTCCGGCAATAAACTTAAGAGGCTGTTGAAAGAAACGACAGAATTACTGCAGGTGTTTCCTTCCCCAACCTTTTTTTTATCCTAACATTTATTATACCCACTTTCTCAATATTCATAAATCTTTGTCCAGAAAAAAATATTTTTTTTTCAATTATAGAAAAAAAAGCGTTAAAATTTATTTCAAAACTCATACATTTTTCAATATGAGTAAATTATTTTTTCTAGGAAAAAAATAACTGTTATTACTTTTTTTTACAACCTACCTAGGGAAATGAGTTTCCTCTGTTTCACTAATATTCTGATTCATATCTTTTTTCCGATATTTTTTTTACTGCAAATTTTTTTGAAAGTAAAAGTATAAAAGTTAAGCTGCCAATTACAACTCGTCCTTTTATATCGGAGAGTTTTTAAAAGACACGGAAGGAAAAGAGGGCTAAGAAAAAAAGTGTTTAAAACTTAACAGATTGTCATCCGGTAATAGGGTAAAATAAGGGTGTTTAATCTTGGCCCTATAAGATTGAAGGGGAAGAGTTTTTTTACCTGAAAAATTTTTAAAAAGATAATTTTACCGAGTTTGATAAAAATCTCAATCAAGCATGAAATTTTCAAATAAAACTTTTTTCGTTTTATCGATCCTCAAACAATCTCGAGGGGTCTTCTACGTGTAAACAGACACATAAAATATGTTAGTAAACATGTCAGATGTAACCCTTCCGGGCGATACAGTAAGTAAAGGACTCACGATAGCAGTCAAGTGTTTAGGATAAAAAGAAATTTATTTTTAAATAAATTGTTTAAAATATCATACAGGAGTTATTGTAAAAAGAATTTATTTATATTTCCTTTTAGACAAAAATGGTTGAAGGGGTTTTTTGGGCGTGTGCCAGAATGACCGACGCTTTTCCTGGAGTGTAATGACCTCATTTAAAAAATAAAAAAGAATGATTGCCAAAATTAATTGTCCGACATAAAACTTGCGATTTCAATGCGAAAGGAACTACTTCGCCTATGTACTATTCGATATTTTAAATGTAATCCACTCGATAACTCAAGACACTACTTCCCTACTTCCCCTGTCAAAAAGCCCAAAAAACTACTGAAAATCCTGTGAAAATGGGATTTCTCTGTCAAAATACAAAATAATACTCTTAAAAACTGCATTTCTTAGCGAAAAACCGAGGAAAACTAGCAAAAAATGGGGGTTCCTGGTAAAAGAGAGACACCTCAAAATATTTCTAGTTCCTAGTGTTGTTCTTAGTAAAAATATGAAACAAGTGTTGGAAAATTTAGAATAAATACCTCAAATCTGTGTAATTTTTGCTTTTTATATTAATTTGTTGTTCACAGGTTTTTATGAAATTTTTTGTTTGTCATAGATTCAAATATTTGGTTTCAATTCGCAACTGTACTCAAATTTTTCTGAGGCGGTTCATCGAGCTCAGGGAATCGTCGCCATTTCCGTTCTTTTGCAGGTAAGAGATCTTGTTTAAAAAAAATAAATTGCAAAAGCGAAAAGCCATTTTTTTTACAAAACGTTTTAATAATATTCAGAAAAATGTAAATAACTCGCGAGGCAAACAAAATAAAACTCGTGTTTGAGACAATTCCGCCCGGAGACCAATAACGGAGAAGCAATAAGACAATACGGAAAATTTTTGTCGTGGTACGTCGGAAGGTGGGTGGGGGAAAGGACGGGGGAGGGTGATGAGATTCAATTTGGATAAAAGACGGGACAAAACGTACGCATACCTCGTGACGAAAAAAAACCACAAGGCTTTTTTTAAGTAGAAAATGGCATGGCTTCGGGTGCAAGTAAAATCGTACAATCATTCCTCCTGCCTGTATATTACTTAGATGTTACCAAGAAAATGGAATTACCTAAAACGTAGGTATCCGACGTTTCGAACTGAAATACGTACTTTCACAAGGCAGCAAAAAATACATTGATTCAACCTCCACGTGGACATCATCGATTATAATAGATAATCGTAATAATAGCTTTGTTCCAACCGTAGTTTGAAACTCCTGGAGCATGCGCAGAAGGATTTGGACGTCAACTTAGACGTCGTTCATCTCGTTGGTCCGTCAAATCCTAAGTCTGACGTCAATTCGACATTAAAATCCTTCTACGCATGCTCCAGGAGTTTCAAACCAGTTTCAAACTGCGGTTGGAACAAAGCTATTATTACGATTATTTTAATCGTTTTCTCTTTTTTTTTCTGACAGATTAAATAAAGATTGCTAATCCGGTAAAATTTTTCATAATTTTTAATCTACAAAACGGAAATATTGACACGATCTTACGTTAAAATCCATTTATCATGTTTGCCGGGAGGGTAATTTTCCTGGAGAATCAATCTCGGGCCATTATATCCCCAGGTAAAAAAAAAAAAAATTTTTACCCGTTATTATGTTTTTTCTATTACGCGATTTTGTCGAAGCAAATTGAGCCCGACATCTTTTCATGAGGGAATTCTATAATCTGGACGGTTTTTCGCAATGTTGCAGACAAGGGGACTTTCTCTTCACCCTATCCACCTTCCGCGAATGTGATGAGATGCGAGATAGGGGAAGGAAGCCCCGGAGCATTTGTCGTCATATCGGAAGGGGATCGGATTATGGAAGATGGAATCACTCTAACCCCCCCTCCGTCGTTGACATGGCGATCTCTCTAATTCAGTTTAATGGGGTCATCCTGTCAACCTCGAACCTGTTCCTAGCTTCATTTCCTTAGCTGCTATCAAGAAGGCAGTGTTCCCTAGAAACAATCATGTCTTTGTCAAAAAATGCGGTGGATGGACTGCCACGGCCGGCAACGCAGATAACCTTATGATCAATAAAGATCAATAAAAAGTTTCGTCTACTGGGCCAGGAAGACCCTTTCCCAGATAACTCAGTTTTTTTTCTCGCTTTTTTAAGGAACAATTTCAGATTTTACACAATTTTAACGAATTTTCTCGATTCTAAGAACAGAAACCTCAGTTTGTACACGGTTGTGACGAACTTTGCTTGCTTCTTAACTTCATTTCGTGATGGAAAAACTCAATCAATGAACTGTAAATTTTAATTTCAACATTCTTTTTCATCTGAAAACTCCTTTTTTCCGTTCCCGGAGATAAAATAAAATCAAATTTTTTTTTTCCTAGAATGTCCACGCATCCCGCAGCGATCCTTCATTGTTTTAATTCTTTTAAACGATTTCGAATAAAGCGTGGTCGGATTAATTTTTGAATGCTCTCCTGAAATAGTAAATCATTGAATATTTATGTCCAACCGAATATACATATTCCATTTGCTCCTTTTTAAATTTAGGAATGATCTTTTTTACAAATTACAATAGGTACCTACCTACTTTATTTTGTGACCTACAACGTTATATTTTTACCTTTATGTCGGAATTAGCAACGTTTTTGTGCCTGAATTTGTAACTCATTTATAATTTCATTCATCAATAAATTAAAATTAAAGTTAATTAATTTTTTAAAAATTTATTACATACCTTACCTTTAAGCCAGGATGTAATGCTCGATTAGATTTATTAGTTTGACGGTGGCTTTTTAAAATAAAAACGGTGGCTTTTTAAAATAAAAAAATTTTAAATTTGAAATAAAAATTAATTCCTGGAATGATCCAGACTAGATTTATCAACGCCAATCTAAAACGAAAACTAAAATTTAAATTTAAATATTATTTAGGGCTTACGTCGTTTTTATTCCGGCAATCATTAGACTCCTAAAATTAAAACGTGTTCGATAATCGTAATCATATTATTTTGAGAATAATAGTCTAGGATTAGTTTTAAAATCAATCGATTTCAAATACTAACTTCCATAAAACTTAAACTTTCTGTGACTCCCCAAGCCTCTAAAATTAAAGAATCAAAAGTAATTTATGCAATTATAAAATAAAAACTATATTACGTCGTCACATTTTTGATTTGCCCTACTAGGACTCCCATTCCGTGGGTCCTTTAAATTATAAAATATTATTTTAATTTTTTTTTAACAATCAAAACTTACAAAGTTATTAAAGATGACATTTTTAGGCAATAAAGGTTTCTACAAACAAATAATGAAAAAAAAATTAGGTGAACCCAGACCTCATAAATGAGTGACGGTTTTACTTACATCCACACTGCACGTTCTCGTTAATTTTTGTCCCTCTAAAATTAAATGAAATTAAAATTAATTAAGATTTTTTTTTACCTTCGACTTCTCATCTGAGGATTTGGCCAACTCGACTTCAGTTTTGTTCACCTTACTTGGATTCTAAAATAATTAAAATAAAAATAATGAAACGAAAAGCACTTTTTTTTTAAAACTTTTTCCAAGAGAAGTTAATAAATTTCCTCAGCCTCGTTCAGTATTTTTTTATTGCCTTGATACTAATTTTGCATGTTTATGTTTTTTTACCTTCGGCTTCTCTTCTGAAGATCCGGCCAAATCCACTTCGGTTTTGTTCAACTTACTTATGGTCTACAATATTTTCATATTAAATGGAAAAATTATAAAAGAAAAATTACTTTTTTCGCATTATTTTTTTCTAGTTCCTCTTGAGCTATGTAACCCTTCCAAAAAATAATATAATATTTTAGTTTTCATTACTCTTGAATCGAGCTTCGTTGTTTTCTTGGGGGGCAGGGACGATCTAAAATTGCTTATTAGATTTTTATGATTTTTAGAGGGTAAACTTTTACTCTGATAACACTAGCATCAATTTTTCGGTTGGGTCTCTAAAAATAAGTAATATTATTTTAATAACAACTTAAATGCTAGGAAAGTTCGTTTAGCAAGGGCTAATGAAGAAAATTGAGCACTTTGTGTCATCAAAAAGTTTGGTTTTTGCAAATCCAAAGACCATTTAAAAAAACGCGGTAACTTTTAACGCCCGCGCTTGCGCATTTTCCTGTGGTCTTTAGTACACAAGTTCCTTTTTTTTTCCTCATCTTTTTCTGTGTTACCAAACATTTTGGCAAATTCTATGTGCCAGGGAAAATCAATTTAAAAAATCTCACCACCACGCTGCAAGATCTCTGCAACGAGTTGTCTTTCTGAAATAAATAGGTCAACAATGTTTTAAGAAAATTCTCGAGGACATACAGGGTGCATTCTTTTGAATCTTTAGACAATTCCCTTCATGTTTCAAATATAGAAAAGACTGCTGAATTAAAATAACGTTAATTTTCAAACATTTTTAAAAAAAATATTTTGTTCCGACATCTGATCTATTATAGGGTAGACGAGTTCTTCTTAATCTGTATCTTCTTAGTTCTTATGGTTTTTGAAATGTTGGGGTTCGCCGAAGTAGAAGGGTTGAAGAAGTTCTCGGAGGAGTGAAACATTTTGCGAAGGCAAATCCCCTTTCTCGACAGCGTGCCCCCGGAGGGGGCTTAGCGTTTCCGCATATGCGAGCAGGCTACGGTGGCTAGCAGGTTGCCTCGTTCCCACAATGCACTGAGCTCGAGACTAAGAATTATCGACATTTTAATGCGTGAGAGGTACTTTCGAAAAAGACGAGGGTAGACCCTTTTTACGCCTTTCAACGAGAACGAAAAACCCCAAGGGCATGAGGAAAAAAAGGATTACTATTTGAATAAAATGTTAAAATATCAAGTTGGAAGGATTTAGAATGTTGGAGTGTTGTTTTAGAATATTTTAAAAAAATCCAAAACTTTTTTTTTCTGATTAAATATAAAGTCCAATATGGAGCTGGCTCATTGTTAAGGATAAAAAAATAAAATTTTTGACCAGCTGTTCTTATCAACCGGCACTATGTTTTGCGGTGAAGCCAGGCCACATCTGAACAAGCCTCAGGAAAAAATGGCATCGGACGCGTTCCAACTTCCACAGACGACCTTGAATTGGTAAACATCAATTTTCTCTCCCAAAAACCGAACGTGGAGAGTAATACAATACCTCATCTTTTAGAAGCTAAAAAAAATCTTGAGTAAAAATTCAAATTCAAAACGCGTTCTTTTATTGGTTTGGGAGTTTTAGGAAAAATGATGCCCACTTCCGTTTAGGGGTTAAAACGATGGAACAACTTTTTTCCCATCAGGGCAACTCAGTATTCAACCCGGAAAGTTATCCTAATACGCTCCCGTTTAGCGCTTCCAATAGATTATGGCTTTTTTTAAACAATTTTTTTGTGAGTAATATCTCGGCCGTGAGTACTTTTACGAAAAGAAAAGATGATGGCTTGGATATTGGAGGTGGATTATCCCTTTTTATGTATGCCGAGTAGGAAAATTGTGACCGTATTGAACAAGGGAGCTTTTTTAAAAGGACATTAATCATCCAGGTATCTTATGTAATGAATCTTTGCTATTTTCTAAATATTAATGGGAGGAGTTCGTTCTGCACGAAAGGAAGTCGATTTTATTTTTAATTTTTCACAAAACAAGGTGTGAATGTTATGCAAATGAGGGAATGATTAATCGGGCTGGAGAAAATGTCAGAAATTAATTAAATCAGTTAAATTACGTTATTATGTGCGCTGTTTTTATGAGGTCTCGTTTGAAGAAGCGCTCGAATTCGTCGTGCAAAAACTAATTGATGCGCTTTTCCTCCTAGTCCATAATTGCTTTTATCTGTTCGCCAACGGTTCATTAAACGAATTAGCCAAATAAGAGAGAAATGAGGGCCGAATGTTTGAGAACAAATCGGGGTAAATAAATTTTCGGTCGATTAATTTTGTGACGATAAAAAAAAAGGAAAAAAATGTGCTACTTTTACCAACAGAATTTACGTATTCATGTTTACACGTACAAAATATGTGAATATGACTGTGAATACTAGTCTAATGTCCCATTCTATTCGACGAACTAACAAACGTTAAAGAGTGTTTCTTCTTTTATCAGAAAGTTCTTTGTCGATTTATCTCTTTCGCCCTTATTTCTTTCAAAAGCTCATCGCGAAAAGTTTTTCATTTGAACGGCACCTGTTTCGATAATTGGCCGGACGCATCCGACGTCCTCGGAGTCATTAGGGTTTTAGGGTCGACGAGACAAATGCCCCGAACGTGAGATACAATTTTGGAAAACTCACCCGCTCAAAACGGGGGGGAGGAAAAAAGAAACTTTTTCAAATAAAAACCTCCAAAGTTTTCCGAAATTGCTTTTTTATTTTGCTTTCTTCATAAAGTAGTAAAAATTTATTATTATGTATAAAAATATTTCATTTGTTTTATAGCTGGGCGATTTGTCAAATCCGGAGTTGAGAATCCTGACGGACAATCTTGAAAAAATACGTTACGGTGGTAAGTTATTTATAAAAGAAAATTTTGGAGAAAGCCTCTGTATTTTAAAAGATGTTTCTGACAAATGAAAATTGCGTTTTGAACTCAGGTTGTTTTCTATTTATTTCTTTTGTCCTCTGGTGCAGGAGAAGAGGTGGAGGTTCGCCGGCTGTCGGTGATGGGACTTCTTCCGGACACGGAATACTACATGACCTACGATGGGAGTACAACGATGCCGCCCTGCCACGAAACTTTAACGTGGGTCATTCTGAATAAACCAATTTACATCACAAAACAACAGGTAGGACATTATTTTATAAAACATACTATTTCGGTCCCAACTGTTCAATTTTCACTGTCAAAACTGTTCAATTTTCCATCGTTAACGTTACCTAAGTTTTGCGGGCTAAGGGAGACTGGATTCACGGGGAAGTGGTAAAGCTCCCCTTGGTGGCGCCGCGAAATGCTTTTTATCACGGATTACTGAAGGAGGAAGCCCTACGAAGAGCCTGTAAACAAGCCTTTTTAGGGATTTTAGACTAATTGATAACATAGCTCTAACTAGTCAGTAATCACTGATTAATATATTAGACACCTGTAAACAAGCATTTCGACGCCGCCAAGGGAGCTTTGAAAACGGGAGCACGGGCACTTCATCTCCCTCAAATTTACTTTTGTCATACTAAACCCGCAACACCTGGCAATCATGTTGGTTTAGTATCTCAATAGCCTCGATTTTCAAAGAGACCCTGATTTTGTTATGGGCCTTTTTTGGGACGAAAATTTTATCTAGGAACGCGGTAGCGTTCCGCCATGCAAAACCCGACCATGCTATCGATTACTCTGAAATCCCTAAAATTTCTGAAAAGATGCTTGTCTACAGGCTTCTCCCTCAGTATTCTAAACATTTTTTAAAACTGTGTTATCCCTGATAAAAAGCATTTCGGGACGCCACCAAGGGGAGCTTTGAAAACGGGAGCACAGGCGCTTCATCTCTCCTCTTTCTCTGCAGTGTACATCGGAGGGCGGGGAAGTTGAAAAACTTTTTCTGGCTGCTGTAAAAGATTTTTGCGAGGCGGGGTCTTTTTACGGAGTGTTTTAGGATTCCTTGGCTTTTCGCATTTTTCAAATTGTCCGTCCTCCCAGACAAGTTTATTTTAAAAAGTGTTTACAATAAAATTGAGTTGTCTGAGAATTGGGTCTTTTAGATCGATGGAAAGGGCGTATCGCCTGATAATTCATTTATGAGGTAATCAACCGTGGAGTTTTCAATCTTCGGAACAACACCCAAGACGTTTGGGGAGACGTTTCTCTAAAGGCGGAACCCAATTTGGAAGGCATCGCTCTGGAAATCTCATCAAATGTAACTTTGTCAAAAGATGCGCGGGGAATTATGAATATTTCTGACAAGTTCAACTCGAGAGTAAAATGGGAAGCGTCGGTGTATCAGGGATCTGATTAACCTTCAAGCTTGAAATTAGTATGCATTATAGTTCGAGACCGGTAATCCTGTGAAACGTCTTCAATCTCCTCTATGAAATATGAGGTAACTGAACAGCCTCTTCCTCCCCTTTTATCACCCCTTCCGACCCGCAAGAGTAATTTCTAAAGCAGCCAATCTTCGGAGAGAACTTGTTAATTGTTTTCAGCCTTTTGTAAACAACATTTTCAATATTAATAATTTGGTATCGATATATTCTGTTTAAATAGAACTCGTATAAATCAACGAGACGTCCATCTGTCAGACTTTTGTTGGCCCGAATACACGACCTTTCTATGTACGGAATTGTTTTCCCTCCCCTTTGATTTCCGTCGAGGGTTTTAGGTTAATTAAAGAATTCCATTTTGATTTATTACGGAACCCCAGATGTGACAACAAAGAAAGCATCACCGATTTCCGTATCCGTATATCGATACAATTAATTGTTTTTACCTCACAAAAAAAATTCTTCGAATGACAGATTTAATCCGGTATTTGTTATTTCAAATCACTGTTCTCTCAAAATGGTAAATACGTATAGATTAATAACGTTTTTCGATTCCACAGCAAATATTAACTCAGGCTAATAGAAAACGAAAATATTTGCTCCACTCATATACAAATTCAAACAAGAATTAAATCAAATTAAATTTTCATGTGTATATATAATACATAATTGTCGAATTTTATTTTAATTCTTAAAACTAACTACAGTGGACTTCGGTAAAAATTCACGGCTCAATCCTGTAAAAATTTTACCTCGTTTGTAGTAAAGAGTTCTGGACTGTAGCTGGCACCAGCGGGAGCATTCTTAAAGAATTGGAAGAAAATTTTTATTAAGTACAGGGTGCGGCAGGGAAACTTACTTTTTTGAATTGGAGCAAGGGGAGGTCGGAGAGAGGTGGAAATGGGCACATTCGAAAGGG
Organism: Orius insidiosus; assembly: GCA_014119065.1. Lineage (NCBI taxonomy): Eukaryota > Metazoa > Arthropoda > Insecta > Hemiptera > Anthocoridae > Orius > Orius insidiosus. The sequence goes on along the minus strand of JACGAQ010002986.1, from coordinate 21,345 downwards.
GTTCTTAAAGTTTTTTTACAAGCTTGCATGTTTCCGTCTTGCGTTGGACACGGGATCAGCGAGCGTTCGCCGTAGAGGCCTATTTTCTATGCCATGAACTTACTCACTGGAAACAATGGATGAAAGGGAGAAAGTACGCGAATTTATTGTAGGCATTAGGCGTTTGTGAAAAAAACCCGTCGATTAATGATCCAGAGTGTTTTGAAAACCATTTTTAAAATTTCAGTTTCTTATTAAAAATAAAAAGACAAAGTATTTCAAAAATTAGGTCGGACATGAGTTGTAGCCGACCCCCGTTTCGGATTAAATAATTACTCGTGTCCAGAGGCTTCTCTTGCAAGGGCACGTATGCCGTTTTATCATCCTCAGAAAACCGGACGTTTATTAAATGAGAAACCGCCCTTAGCGCTAATTACGGACATTTGTCCCTGCCGACACCCCGTCTACTCAAGCCACAAAATACTTTTCTTTTCACGGAAAAATCCCCATTCGCTTTTTTTTTAACCAGAAAAAAAAAGAGGGCGGAAAAAAAAGTCTAGGAGTTAATTCCTGATAAATTGTTGTGTTTTAATTAAAACTCTAGAGTTGGATTTTCTTGTTTTTAATGGGCCCTGAGCGATTTTCCTTATTTTTATTTAGGCTCAGGTCCGTCACGCCATATTGCCATGACGACAATTTTAATAAGCATGACTAATTAAGCGAGAAGTATTGGAATCAATTATTTTTGTATGTCAAAATGATGAAGTCAAAAAAATTTTGAATTTCGAAAAATGGTGAAGATAAGTCTATTTGAAATTTTTTAAATTGCGCTGCGAATTGCGATAGCCTGATTTTACCAAAATTTCACCAAATACTCAATAATTTAAATTTAAACCTTGATCCGACTGCAGGAAGGATGAAAATTGAAAATTTTATTTTTGATATTAGGGATGAAAAACTATTGTGTTGCCATTTTTTGAGGAAGTTCCCGTAGGGGTGAGCTCTGATCCTATTTATTGTCTCATTACTAAGTATATTTCTTTTCTTTGAAGTCTATTTATGGTTATTTGTATCAAATTTTTATTTTTAAGGTTAAGTTTGTAGATAGACAAGCTTATTTGGCAAAGTATGTGTAAATTAGGCATGTATAAAAACTCGGAAGAAAGGAGCAAGAGGAGGGAAAAAAAACCTTTCCGTTGTAATTCTGACAATGATTACACGGGTGTCAGAGTTGGGCCTCTTTAATTCCATCGTTCTCGCCCTCCTCTTCGTTTCCACTCTCTCGCTCTTGCAGTTATTATTTCCCGGTGGGGACACTTGTTGCTTCCACCCGACCCGGAACCCGCCTCTCGCGTTTTACCTCAATCCTTCGGCCGCCTCACCCTCTTTTTCCCCGAACCCACCCTGGGCCACTTTCTCCATCTACCCCCTCATCCGACCCTTTCGTTTTATTACATTTACTCCGTTTGGTTCGTCGGCTTTTAAATCCACTTCCCTAGTAACCCCGTTCTTCATTAAACTGCAACCGACAAACCACGTGAGAAATTCAATATTAAAAAAGCTATTTGATCCTTGAGTTGTAAATATATCAACTAAATAGGAAATATCTGCCCAATTTGAACAAAAAGTCCTTTTTATAGTGGTTAATTAGCACTATTTTATTAAGAACTGAGCGGGCTCTAGATTACACCTGGCTATTGAGTTAAAAGGTTAAAGTGACACCTATTGGACCAATGTTAAACTTGTTGTTAATTTGTTGGCCGTCGAACCGTAGGTAATTCGTTTATAACTTCGCCCTCGCTATACGGGACGCTACGATTTCTACCACCGGTTAACCTCCGATCGATAAAATGCATCAAGCCTGAAACACGTTATTAAAAAGGGAAATTAAATTTTAGATAATTCGCTTTTCTATCAATTTTAAAATTTTCAATTTTTTAGCTTCTTTAAAGAAGTTATTGTTATACCCTCCACTTTTTTTGGGAAGGGTCTTCCAGACCCCGGAGGGTCAATAGAATATTGATCTTACGGATCTCAACTTTGTCTGTAGTTCCGTCCGGCCGGCAGTAGCATTTTTCCGGAACACTTTCACAGTTTCCAACCGATTTCACCGAATTTTCTCACCTTCAATTGAATTTCTAAAAAATACGGAGAATCGTTAATAAAATATGATTACGATTACGTTCATAATATAATGTAATCGGGATTATGATTACGATCATAATAATATTGTAATCGGGATTATGATTACGATCATAATATAATTGTAATCGGGATTACGATTACGTTCATAATATAATATTGTATCGGGATTATGATTACGATCATATAATATTGTAATCGGGATTATGATTACGATCATAATAATATTGTAATCGGGATTATGACTACGAATATGCCCTGCTCAGCTTTGAGGAATAAGAAGAATGATGTTTTTGTAAAAGTAGATAAAAAGGATGAGATATTAGTTGGGTTTCGAGTCACGTGTGTCAAATGCCGCTCGGCGCAATTAGCACTGATTGGTCAGGGGGGTCCTTCCGTCCAAAGAACAACACTCGTTTGTCCGAGCAAACTTTAAAGTTCCAACTGCGCTCCTTCGCCCCTCTTCCCTTTCTTTGGAAAACTTTCATCCGGCGGAACGTGGTTTTTATTCTGACCCGGTATCTAACCTTAGACATAATTACGTTTTTAGAAAGAGAGGGTGAAAAACTCCCGCACGGTCGGACAGTGGAATGGGCTTAAAGTAGAAAAACCCACCGTGGAAACTAAACACGTTGAATATAAACGACTCTTAACTTTAATCTTAAATCAGGTTTGAGACAAGTAAATAAAAGTTATTTAGAAAAAAAAATCGAAGTCTTTGCCCGGCCGTCCGGGCCGGAACGGGCGAAAGCAACAGAATTCCTCCTAATATCTCCCAAAAAAAATTAATAAACTCTATTTAACATAAGGAGTGTAAGGATTATATTTTCCAGGATTGGGAGTTTTGGGACTCATTAATTGCGTGGGAGGTTCCAAGTCCTAAAAGCCCGGATCATACGGTATGGCTTTGCGTGGGCAAGGGCTTGGAGCTAGGGAGCTTGGCCCTTTGGAGAAAAAGACAAAGCAAACTGAAGGTTTTTTGTGGAAAACCTAAGATTTTTGCGCAGTTTGGTTTTTTAATGGAGAGGAAGCCCTGGTGGCCAGTGGTCTTTCCTCTTCAGCGAAGGCCGAATGACAGGGTAACATCCTTAACCATGAGAAATAGTTTTCATGCGGCCCCAAACCCTACTGATGATTACACATTGCGAATATTGAAATTCAACGAGGCCGTACTATTTACGCTATTTTTTAGGCAGATGTTTCGAATAAAATGTCTCATAACTTGTAAACTTGAGCACGGTTTTTATTCTAATTTAGAATTTTAAAACCGATTTTCCTTTGCCATAAAGAAGGGAAAAGAGGGAGGGGGTTTAAACGGGCCGTTTAACTTCGTCCTAAGCCTTTCGGACCCCCGGTGTTACTCGAAAACGAGTCCCGGGGTGGGTGGAGAGAGGATAAAAACCGTTTTCCCAGACGGTTCGAAAACAAATGTTAACTGGCGTTGGTTCACTATTAACGACGCTAGTTGCCCAGTTTGGAAACCGTCGGACATTAAGTCCCAAAGCGTTTCCCCCAGTCTTAAATTTCGACCCGAAACAGTTGGAAACTGTGGACTCCGGAGGAGGGATTAGCCTTGTATAAAGAGAGGAAAACTTTTGTATATGATTTAATCAGTGTTACCAACTCCGAAGGCCGTTACTTTCAAACTTTCCCATGGCTTAAGGATTATCGAATGATTTAATAGTTTGTAATTTCATAGCTACACGGCTTCAGGAGACTCATGCAAGGCGACGGAGGCGACCCGAAAGCTCCTCTAGGCAACAATTTCCGGCCACCGCAGCCATTACATCACAGACCCCTCAGGACAAATATCGACTTCAACGTTAAAGAGGTAATTTATACATAATATAACTCACCCATCGATCATCTCTGCTTTTATATTATTGCCTATTTTTTATACACAAAACAATATTTCTAATAACGTTATTTTATGTTTTAAAACCCGTGTAAACATCAAGTTTCGCTCGTGTACTTGTTAGGGAAATATAAAATGGATTAACAGGCTTCAAACTTAGGCTAAACACGGTTGTTTTCACGTGGGAATATTTTAAGGTGCAAGCGTGAACGTTTCATCATGAAAATTTAGGATAGAATTTTATTTAGGAAAAAAAGGGACGATAGAAAAAGAAGAGGTCGATTTCTCCCTTGAGAGTTGAAGAGAAAAGATTGATTTCCTCTTTTCTGTTGAAATGCTTTTCCTCATTGGAACGAAAGCTTCATAAGCAAGAAGGCGAACGAAATATTTTTAACATTTGGAGTGAATCCGTGTTTAAAGGACCTTTTTTCACTTAAAAGCTTTAGGAAAACAAACTGAAAATGAGGATTAATTTTTTTTTTTCCATAAGCACTCTCAAGAAACACTTAAAAGTCGCTTTTCTTTGTGTTAGCTTAGATTAGAGGCCGTCACATAGGTCGGGCCCAGGTGAGGGCTCTCGCCATATTGCCGTGACTCCCTTTGCAGAGCCAGGTCCAAAAAATTGGCCTTACCAACTTCATGAAAAGTCCCATATAAGTCCTATTTGTCGGTGATTACGAAACCAGAATCGATCCCGATTTCCATTATGAGATTTGCAATGTTATTACCCTCTTCATGTAATATTTATATGGCGATAAGGCGCTTTGAAGACACTAGTATAAAACTTGTGACACGAATTATTATGTAAATACTGCAGGATAAGAATTTAATAACGTGCTTGAACCATACATGATACCGCATGTCTTCACCTAATTTGTCCTCATCTCTGACAACGTGCATGCTACATGAACATTTAAAATAAAGACATTATTAAAACCCTTGTCATATGTCAAAATGTTTCATTTTTGTTTTATTTTAATTTGCAAGTTGCTTTATTCCCAAAACTCTTCCGAACTTCGAAATCTTTTGAGTCTATATACTAACTTTTATCTCTTTTTATCAGCGTTAACTTCCTTAAAGATGTTTTTGTTTTGCTCTTCAAACAACATAGTACTTTTTAAAAGCTGTTTTCATGTTGGGGTATTTAGCACCAGGGAATTAACACCATTTTAGCAACATTTTGCAACTTTTTTTTCTTTCATATTTCGCTAAACTCTCTACGGTGCATAGTAGGGGGTGGACCAATTGCATTAGCCGCTTAATGCAGCGTGTACCAACTCTGCTAACTTACTTCGACTCCATTTACACCATAACCTACCCCTGAATAATGTTTGCAAAATATTTCACGATTTAAAATGTTTTTTTTCTTTCAGGCTGGCGCCAAGCAATGTCCGAGCATGTACAAAGAAGTTACTACAAAGGTAAAAACCATTACTGAACATCAATTGAATTGAACAAAAAAAAAACGTTTTTTCAGCTAACAGTTGGAAGCTGCATTAACGCTTAAGCAAAATTGTTTAGGGAAATAATATTACTTCTGCCCAAACAGGCCTGGATTGTAAATTAAATTAATCATTGTAAATACTATAAAGTATATATTTATAATCGAATTTGCTGTATAGCCAAAAAGTTTATAACGATATAAAAATGATTCCTAATTTTTAGATCCTAATTTGGGTTATTTTATTTTATTTTTTTGCTTTAGCCATATATTGTTTATAGAATGTTTATATGTGTTAAAGTGATATCAAAGGATTAGAAGAAAAATAGATTTATAGATCTAAAAAAATTATTAGAAGAAAGAAAGCTTTTATTGATACATATCATGTAGTCTGTGTACATGAAGCTAAGCAAATCAATTATATCTAAATGAATGAAAGAACTGTTTACATTAAATAAAAATTATAAAAGTTTTTTTATTTTTTTGAGTATGTGAGGTAAACAGGTGAGATAAGAACCCAAATCATTGTTCTGCAGCCTCCATAGTTGGTAGAGCAATGGGCTAGAAACACTGAGATCGTAGGTTCGAATCTCACTGGGCGCCTGACTTTTATACACTCTACTTCCTCTTCTTAATTTACTCCGCAATCAAAACATAAGTTTAACCTTGGTGATGAGACCATTTAAAAAATTCTACAAAGTAAAAGTTAACATTTACGTCGACGATTTTATTTGTTAGTCTTTCTTTAAGTTTTCTGTTGTATTTGGGAATGGTGTAAAGTACTTATGTAAGTCTGTTTATCTTTCTCACAAGAAAATGTGCTTTGTCAAGAACAATAAACGGCGGGAACGTGTTGATGTTTTTATTCAATCGTTCAGGATTTGGAAGTCGGAATTTTATGGACGCGAAACAGCAGAATGTAGGTACTTTTTAACTTCCACAAAGAGAAGCTATTGTGACTAATTTGTGATCTTTACCGATGATGAGGTTCTCTGTAATGCCGGCTGTCCGTCCGTCGCAATTTTCCAGAAGACATCACGATCATTTTCGACCGATTTTTACGAATAACGTGTATCATGTAAATTCTATCAATCCCCAGTTTTTCTGGTACTCAACTGAAGCCAATTTCGTTGGAGGCAAAATTTTGTGGGATTCAGTTTCTCTTGACCCGAAATAAATACCGACGTTGTACATAAGATTCACGAGGAATGAAAAATTTTTGCTGATATGTATGTTAATTTTATTGCAGGGTGGACGTTGACCCATAATGGCTACATTAAAGCCACTTAAAGGCCTTTTTTATAACTTAGAGCGTCGGCAGGCTTAAAACTTCGGTGAAAGGTATGTTTCATGGCCAAAATTGAGAAAAAAAAATTCCTTAAATTCTCTATAATGTTTTATAATATTATAAAACTCGTATACTAGTACAAAATTGCTTAAGGGCGTCCTCCACCGGGTATGAAAATTTCGGAAACACGTTTCTTTGGTCCTATTTGGAATTTTTGAGAATTTTTTTTTTTAATCGCCATGAAATTGCAGCGAAATTACCCAGACAGATACGGAATTTAGATTTTTTTTCTGTATCAAATTTTAAATTTTTAAAATTTTAAATTTTAAAAATATCAAAATTCCTTATCTGTGTGGGTAATTTCGCTGCAATTTCATGGCGATTAAAAAAAAAAAATTCTCAAAAATTCCAAATAGGACCAAAGAACGTGTTTCCGAAATTTCGTCAATTTCGTTCTGAGCGAGGGATTTTAAACGCATTTAAATGGCTATTGTAGTTGAGGGCTTTTACCGTCAGGGGAGAGTTACCACCCTAGAACTTTCGGATTTTAAGTCAAGTCTCGCATTCCCCTCCTTCCCAACAGCTTGACGATCCTTGTTTTTGTTTACATCTTTCTCTAATTCTCTCTCTCACTCCCTCCTTCCCCGCCACCCTTTACAATACATATTATTATAAGTTAAAAAACAAACACCAATTTTTGTATTTCGAGCTTCCGATTTTTTTTGTTCGATTAATTTCGTAACTTATTTTTTTAATTTGCTTTTAATTAATTTTCAGTTATTTTTAACTTCTTCAAAAAACTTATTGTGACACCCTCCGAGGTACGATATATGGAAAAGGGTCTTCCAGACCCCGTAGAGGAAAACTGATTAATAATCTTTGCCGATCATGAGGTTGTCTGTAGTGCCGGCCGTCCGTGAGTCCGTCGCAAATTACCGGTTGGCTTTACGGCCGCAGTTTTCAACCGAAAACGCAAAAATGGCGGAGAAATGTCTTCTAAAGTTCAGATTTATCGGCCGGGTTTTTTCCTCTTTTAAACAAGTTTAAATTTAATAAAATTTAAATTTTAAAAAAGTGGCCGTCTGTCCGTTTTTCACCAAGTACTCTTTATAATTTTAAAGATTTTTTGGAGGAAAAAAGAAATTTTATTTTTAGACGGCTCATTATTTCTAGTCATTATTTCCAAGGTGAGGCAGAACAGCCTCGACTCGCCTCGGGCTGCCTCGTTCGGGAAACTTAAAATAGACGCGAACGCTTCAGAGGCGGCAAGCTGAGGCAGCGATCCAGAAAAACCGGGCATTCGTGCCCCGAGCCCCCTAGGCAGTTTCAGTTCATAATATGTCGGAGTCACCGGGGTCTGTGACGAGGGCCGCATATTTGCTGATTTCAAAATTGTTCGAAAAATCCGGCTCCTTGACTGGAAGGTTCAGTCTTGGACTTTCATCACGGAGACCGGAGTTCGATCCCTAGTTAGGTAGAGGGATTTTTGTTTGGAAGTTAAATTCCAAATAAATTTCTTCCACAAAATCCGTGGATAAATTAGTAAGGCCACTTCTCTGGAGTTGGCATTGTAAAAGGCGCCATGGCAATATGGCGAGATCCCCCGCCTGGGTCCAACCCCCCACCCTTCTTGTGACAGCTAACACAGGCTATAAAGAAGTAAAAAAAAATAGATTAACCAATAGGAAGAAAGCCTCTTGCTTTTGATAAATACTTTTTTAATAAAAATAAACAAATCAATGGAAAAAAAAAAAAAAAAAAAAAAAAAAAAAAAAAAAAAAAAAACAAGTTGTAGCAACGAAAGCTAGAAAGTTAGCTAGCTTAGAAATAAAATAAAAACTCGTGGCGAGCTAATTCTTCAATGTTTGTGAAGTGAAGAAGGGAGCCACTTAAAAATTTGATTATTTTAGTTTAAAATGGTTAACTTAAAAATTTCTACGAGAATAATAATAAATAAATTAGTGATAATAAATAAAATATACTGCGGTGCGTGAGCCGAGGCGAGGCATTTCTAACCCCGTCCACATTGAAAGGAACGAATTTTGACCCGAGTGCCGAATTCCTTTTATGTACTGACTCTGGCTGTCACACTCCTTGCGGAACGCCTCGGACCTGGCTGCCTCGCCGCGGTAACACTTCCACGAAACGAATGGCTCGCCTCAGATTGCCTCGTTCGGGTGCCGCAGAAGGAGGAAGTATGAAATTTCTTCCTACCTACTAAAAAAATTTTTTTTTACACCTCAAATTTGTAAAAAATATAAGAAATTTTTTATAACTTCAAATAGATATATCTCCGCCATGTTTCTTGATGAAAAATCGCCCTCGTTGAAAGAATCGTTGAAAATTGTGGCCGTGTTTTTTCTATTATAATATGGCAATACGGCGAAAGCCCCGCCTCGATCGTAAAACCAGGTATCGGTTAGACGAACCAAGAGTAACAAAATCAAAATTCAAAAATCACTCTCGCCACTTTCTAGATGTCAAAAGGAAGTTCCTGTGAAAATTTGGTGAAAATCGGAAGATTTATTCTTAAAAAAAATTTATCTAAAAAATTCTATTACATATTTAAAAAAAAAATTAGGGTTCGAAGGGGATGCATGGTACGGAAGGAAAGGGCGGGAGGTGGGGAGAGTAAACAATAAACGGATTCTCGTTCACGATTCTCAAGTTTTTAATCCCCTCGAGAAAACAAAATAACGCCCCGAAATCTTTCCCCTCTCCGACCGAGCATCGGTTCTCTTCAAGGACAAGGTTCTATAGGGGTGTCAGAAAGTAACTCTTGAAAATCGGCAGTGGCGCAGTCAGTGGTATCTTACCAAACTCGCGCCAACCGGCGCATGCGTACTTGTCTCAAAACTGAAAACCGACTGGGCTGGAGGACGCCCTTAAAACCGAAACGTTCGCTAAAAGTTTTTTTTTTCCCGATACGTTCCAGCTCAAAATTTCTCGGAGGAAAACGAGCTTTTCCTTTTTTCTTGCATCCAGGAGTTGGGTAGGACATCGGACGCCCTTGCCTGGGTCACCCCTGGAGGCCCATTACTGTTGGGAAGATTTGGGACTCTCCCCAACTGGAAAAATGTACACTAAACTAAACGCATTTCCTTTTTATTCAAATGACGCCATTTATTATGTACGAAATTGTGGTTTACCAGAAACAAGGATTAAAACTTAACGGTCCTCTAAAGTAAATTCGTTTTTTTTTTTTTTTTTTTTTGCTCGCTAATCCCTCCGACGTTTATTCTCTATAACGTTAATCACAGGCACAAACAGCCGTGACGTTGTTAACGCCACGTTTAGTCCCTCACATTCCCTCCCATCAATATTTGCTTGGATTCCAGTCGGTTTGTTGTCTTGTAATGCGATTGGGGATGTGCGCGCGCGTATGCGAAGGAACAATAAAGGAAACCCGGTTGCTCGGAGGATATTGAGCCTTAATGACGACATCTCATTAACGAGGGTGGGGCGTGGTGGGGGTATGTAAATACTGCATGTTATTTGAAATTGAGATTAACACTCGCCTCTGTTTGCCCCGGCCCGAACATCCCCCCAACGGCTTTTCCTTCCTCCTCATCCCTCGTTATCCGCGTCCCTTTTACATTGTAAAATGATCCAACCTATGATTCCCGACAACGCGAAAACCACAGACCGAATAGAGTTAATCATTCAACTTGAAAAATAAATAAATTAATCCCCATTTCCAGGGACCGCCAAATGAATGTCACATAAATTCTCTTTGAGGAGATTAAAAAAAGTACAAGTTTGAAGAGCTTCCAACGAAAACTTCTTTAAAGAGAAGGAGCAATATACTATAGGATGGGGAAGTATTGAGGGGGGAAAGCTTTAGGAAGAGGAAGTAAAGATAATTTTTTTTTTTTTTAATTTTTGAAGTTTTTTTTTTAACAATTTTTTAAGTTTTTTTTTTTTGTAGAGGAGAGGTTTCGAAGGGGCAAATCGACATTTTAACTTTTCTATAAAAATCTTAACAAGTTTTGACTAAATTTTTTAAACAAAACAAACCATTCATGTTTTCTAATTAAAACGTTTATAATTAATGGAATGCCAAATCCAGATAGGACATGTTCAAAACGATTTTTTATTCCTTTTTTCAGTTTGCAAATGTACTGTCAATCCCAGGTTAATAGCTGCGAAATAGTGGTCAATATAAAAACCGAAGCAAGTTATTTGAATCGATCCATCTCCTAAATTTATTCCCGCCGTCTGGGTTGAAACGTAATGTCCAGACCCAGGGAGCTAATTCACTTTTTTTTAATTAACGCATTTGGAAATTGAGGTCGCGTGTAGAGAAAAAAATCTATCTAAAATTTATTGGTACTCATCGAAACATAAAAAAATTGTAAAATTTAATGCAGTTTATAAGTTTCGTTTTAAATTTTAGGAAGAGAAAGGTAAAAATGATTTATTTTTCGGTGTATTTTAAACAATTTGAAGCTATGAATATTCAAAGATATTCTAAAGGTTTCGAAACAAAATAGAGTGAAATCGACGAAAATTAATTATTGTCGAGGTAAGTGAAAGACGTTGAAGTTCCCCCGAACGGGTTTCGTCGCTCGGGCGGACAATAAGCTCGAAAGTAAGACAATGACGTCGTTTAGAAATGATTTAAGCTTGAACATCGAACCCTGAGGACAAACCTAAAGAGGCTTATTTATTACAGATCTCAAGTTTTCAAAACAAAAGCCATATTGTCTTTTGATTTATTGTCCTACCCCGTTATTTAATCTCTCGTATTGTTTATAAAACTTGTATCTTTAAATTTTAAGTCTTAAGATTTGTCTTTGAATTAATTTTAAAAAATGCTGATGTTTAAATTAAAGTACTGGTCTGAAGCTGGCCCCCAACGAAAACTGCCTTAAAATAGCGAAATTAATAAATTTTCGTCCCTATTGTCGAAAACAATCAATTTTTATTTACTCCAAAAATGCGTCAGAAATTCAAAAATCGCGTTTAAGAATTTCCCGCTCAACCATGCAGATTGTGTGTAATTTTGGTGCAAATCTGTTATATCAAATTTTTCAAGTAGAAAAATGGACCGCTGGCCGGGGATGCCCTTCTCTCCCGTGGTGAATGTCTCACGTTTCTCCCTACTTTGGAATTTTTTAAAAATATAAGGAATTGGTTTGGTGAAAATCGGACTAATTTGCTGTAGCACAGTTTTTAAAATGTCAAACAGACATATCTCCGCCAAAAACCGGTCATGAGGTAATATACTGGAAATGTCGCCCATTTCTTCTGGTACCATTAGATATAAAATAATTTAGCCGAATCAATTTAATTTCATTTGAAGTTGCAATTTGAATCACCTAAATGTCGAATGTAAACAAAAGTTTATTTTTTTGTTTCGAAGTTTCCTCTAAGGTTTTGTTTAAACATTTTCTTTCACCCTTGGACGCCTTAACACACTGGCCGTAATGGATCTTGTAAATCCTAACGTGTACAGCTCATTCGAAAAGGCGGGTACTCTTAAGTGTTTTCTCACCTTTGGTAAATACCTCGGAGTTTTTCTTCGCTTAATCGCCCTTCCGTTTTCCTTTTTTGTTTTTCTTAGTATTTAGCCGGGTAAGATCCCTTCTCCGAGTGAAAAGGGGGTGCGAGTAGGCCGTAAAAGGCGTGGGGTGAGGGGTGGGGTGTGAAGTAAATAAATGATGATCCCAACGCTCCCACAATTTGTTCACCGCTCTCCGTTTGTATTATTTAAACCCCCCAACCTCTCGCCACCATCGTCGGAGAACGAAAGAAAAGCGCCTCAATTTTCCGCCTTTCTTTTTTCCTCATAAAACCGTTTAAGGAAAATAAAAATTGATTCACCAAAAAAAAATATTTTCGAGTTTACAATCGATACTTTGTGAATCTGGAAATCCTGAAAGCTGCACGGAAATAACTTCTGGGATATCTTACTTGCCCATGCCAGATTCACTTAAGGGTCCTCTCTCCAGGGAGAACCCTCTAGGCCAGGCTAAAAAAGCGAAAGGAAAAATATTTTAATATAAAAATCATTCAAAATAATAAATAAAAATTAATTTTCACATGTTCGTTTCAGAATTAGTACGGTAGATTTGGAGTTAATTATGTGAGAATATGACCACTTGACCGTACTATCCCCAACCTCGAAAATAAAAATAAAGCCATAAAAGAAGATAAATTGATTTTTTTTTTCCAAATCAGTGAGATTTTCACAACATCAGTTTTTTTTTTATCGTTTATGTTAAACCAGTTTAACTCAACGATGTTAAAGGTCTAGTATAACTTATTTGTAACAGATACTTAGGAGAGGCGCATCCCGATTGCGAAGGGTGAGTTCAGAGGAGCCCTACCGCCTGCGGGCGACAATCAAGATTACCGCCACATGGGATGACTTGAGATAACTGGTGCCGGGGTCGGTGAAACTAATGTTTATAACCAGAAAATCATTTTTTTATAGGTATATTTTGTTCATTTATAATATTTTTATTTTTTTAGAAAGAAGATTATGCGAATTTACATCCATTGATTGATAATTATTTTTTAAGTACATAGATTTCTTTCTTCAAAATCCACCATTTTATATTAATGAACCAAAATTTCAGCACAAATAAGAATTAGATAATTTCTTTGATAACTTTCTTATACTAAAAAAAATCTCATATTTTCCCAACTCGAGAATCGATTTTTTAAAGCATTACAAATCGTTTCCTGACCCACTGGCACGCTTCCTAAAATGCTCCCACTTCTGATGATCCCTTCCCACCCACTGGGCGAAAGCTACCCTCCCTTCATTCCGAGTGAAGGGAAATCGAAAGAACAAAAACACGCACACACTCGTTATGAAAAGCAAACATTATAATTCAATTTAACCCCTAATGAAATTACAGCAAAATCATGGAAATACGATTTTTTTTATCAATCTTTCTTTTCAAAAACAAAAAAGTTATGTAATAAATCAAAAATATTATCATGATACTTTTTCACTCTCCCAATAAAATAAGTGGGAAAGGAGAGAGAAAAAAGTTTTTTTTTTCGTTCATTTTTTTTTTAAATTTACAAACATTTTCGCCCTATTTTCACCAAATTTTGGCGGAAATTTCCTTCGTTTTGTAAAAATTTCGAAGTTTTCAAAATCCACAAAAATGGCAGAGATCTATTTGCAAAATAAAAGTAAAATTTGACTTACGTATCGTACTCGCTTTACCTGGCTGGGCGAAGCTTCCAATTTTTCTACCTTGAAAGGTACTTACTTTGTGAGGTTGATGAGAATTATTTTTGAGGTAGGTATAGGAAAAAAACTGGTTTGCACATATTAAAATTTTATTCACAAAATTTAAACAACTTATATTTTAATTTTTCGCAGGCAGTGAAAAAAAAATACTAGAGTCAAATTTCGGTACCAATGTAGATTTGAAATTCAAAGGTTTTATGTAAATTTTATTACCTGGAGATCTTAACGGAGGGCAAGGTGGAAGGTCGGACGAATTAAAACTCCGTCGATGTTTCAATTCGGATTCTGTCAGTCGACGAAAAGGACAAACAGAACCGAAATTGAAACTCGACGAACTTTTCGGTAGAAGAAACCTCATTATTCCAAAACGGCGAAGATGTTTCTTTTAAAACGTTCTAGAAGAAGGCAATGTACCTATAAAAGCCACATTATAGGCACACTGGATTCTTCAGAATGTTTATAAGAATCTTTCAATTATTTTTCGAGAAAAAAAGCAGCTAAGGTTTCGTTCAACGCAGCATTAAAATTTTAACTTCACATTAAATACCGTGTTGAACGTCTCCTAGCTGTCCTGAACGTCAAATTTTACAAATAAATTTTAAAAAATCAAGTAATGAAATTTCCAAATGTAGAGTATTCAGCCGGTAAAAAATTCATGCACTCTTTATCGACTGGAATACTCAACATCTAAAAACTCTTAAAAATTTAAATAAATTATTTTAAAAATAAACATTAACTATATGAATAAATTAATTGAATTTCGAAATGAAGAGTATTCTGCCGGTAAAGAATTCATGCTCACTTTATCGACAAAAATACTCAACATCTAAAAACTCAGAAAAATAAATAAATAAAATAAAATCGATAATTTAAAAATAAAATGTTTTAAAAAACTTACAGTGCTTCAAAATGAAGAGTATTCCACCGATAAACTTTATTTAATTTTACCGATGGGAATACTCAACAGTTTAAAACCGATCTTGAAATCTTTTTGGACGGTCCTTAAGTTGATTAATTGTGGAAAGAATGTGGTGTTTCTTTTATAGGATTCGTCCCCCCCACAAATTGAGCCGAAAATCGCCTGATTTGGCATAAATCAGAAACGAAGAATAGACTCCGTGATTGTTTAGTCTACTTTTCGTTATCGCTCTATGTGTCAATCTTGTTTTTTTTTTATCCGTTTTTTTTTTAATTTATTAAACTTTTACTTTAAACATTTTTTTCCCCAGTTTTAAAGAGGGAAGGAACATGTGTCTGCGTCTATGGGAAAGACTAATCGGGGAGCGGACGTAATTTATAGACTGTTGAAACTTGAAATGGGCCTTTTTCTGATTTATAAATTACCTCACCAACTTTACCTACGGAAAACAAAGTGCCTACCCCTTGAGCTTTTTTCATTATCAAAATAGACTTAAAAAGTTTTCGTTTTTACTTGGTTTCGTCTTGCATAGGGTAATATGACAATTGCCTGGCTGGGCGAACGTTTTTACCTTTAAACGACTGACTTTTTTTCTCGAAAAATCATCAACCTAAAGCAAAAATCCAGAGAAACTCAAACTTTGTAGATTCGCCTGTCAAATTGACCCTTCTGGGTTTGGGAGACCTTTTCCAAAAAAACATCTATCGAGGTTATTAATACTTTGGAGAGTGGAAAGAATGTCTATTTAATTATTAAAAGGTAGAACTAGATTAAGGATCGACCAGAAATTAAAGTGGCTCTTTATATGTCTCCCATGGGTCATGTGGAAAAATTTAATCTACCTTTTTAGGTCCGCCTCACAAGAAATTGCTTTTTTCAAAAACTTCCTAAAAGAAATTATGAAATGTTTATTCTTCAAAGGAAATTGTCGTTTTTTTAAACTTTTTTCTTTGTAAAAAGGAAGTTTTGAAAAAAAAAAAAGTGTTGAAAAAAAGGAACAAGGTTGATAAAGTCACAAATAAGGAAAGGTCGGTTTAGGGTTATCCCGTGCCTCAACCTTGTTAACTACGACTCCGAAACTCTTATTCCAAGATTACACCCCAACCGACTCGTCTTCCAACCCCCTTTTTTTTCCACTCTCTCATTTCAAACTAAACGCTTTTCAGAGGGTTTCTGGGCACTTGCTCCGTTATGTTTGAAAGAGGTTGTTTTTCCTCTTTAATAGAGTTTCTTGGGGGTTTTTCTTCTCCTTTTTTGTAAGTAAAAGTTGGGCTTAGCGGAAAAATACTTTTTAAGCTTCGTTTAACGGCTGTTTAAAAACGTCGGATCATTTCAAAAGTAGGCTTCACTATAATAAAGAAGACATTTGGTTTTTCAGTTTCTAGAATACGTCAGAAAGCCCATGAAAAAATACCGAACAACCTGGAGAGGCCCATACGCTAAGGAACTTTCCCAAAGAAAAGAAAAATAAATTTTTTTCAACCAACCCTATTTCCCCTATTTCATTTTTTTCGCCAACCGAAATTTGCCATTTGCAGGTAAAACTCGAATTTCTAGCACCTAAGATCTACAGGGCGCCGGAAACACAGCAATCGTCTGGGAGAGCGTTAAAAAGTGGTTTTATGAAAAAAAAGTTTATAGTAAACCCCCCTTAATTTAATCAAAGAATTTTATGGTGTAGTTTTAAAATGCTTTGGATATACAGGGTGCCCCCATAAGAACCAAACTTCGTTATTTCAATAAGAACCCCTATTTTTATTTCAGATTCGTAATCTACGCAAAATTTCAAGCGATTTGACTATTCATAGACCATTTTTGACAATTTAAAAAATGTCAAATTTTAGCGTTTTTTGCGCTAAATCCGTTAAATTGACCTAAGAGACTCATTTTTTTAATTCCACTTCTTTTTGTCCGAAGATTCCAACTATCACAAATTCAAGCATCTTCGCATTCTGCATCACGAGATGTCATCGCTAACGGTTTTTTTTTTTTTCAAGTTAAAACCCACATTTCTTTCTTCAGAAATGAAAATTAGCGATTCCTTAACGGAATTTTTCTTTATGATGCACAACAATAGCTATTTCAAAAATTATGATCCGAAAGAAAAATTCATTTAAAATGACTTTTTGATAGAATTATAATTTTCAATGATATTTTTGAAAAATCTCTGGCCTCCCAAGCTCTAAATTATTTATTATTAAGCATCCATTTCATCGCGCGAGGAGACCCATTTTTATTGGCTAAGATAGTTTTCCTCCATATTTGATCATGACGCCAGAGGAAATTTTTCGGTAAACACGCTTTTTCCATTGAATTTTGTCCTTTAGTGGCTGAATTCAAGGAATAAAATAAGTTCTACTAGTCATTCATTGATCACTCAATAGGCTTTTTAAAAATTGAAAATCTTTTATTTGGACCCATGGATAGTAGGATGAAGTTGGCAATTCCGTTAGTTCTTGTTTATCGTTTCAACCCCCTCAGGACCTCTGAAATCACCGGCAATTCCTTCTTCTTACCCTCTCCCAGGGATCTCTCTTCGCCCTCTCTTTTTCCCAATATACCGTTTACCTTAGAACCTAACAAGAACTTATGCCTCCAACAACGTCAACCCCTTCTTTCTAATATATATCACCTCGACCCTTCCACCCCTTACCGCCAAATCCTCCTTTAAAAATCCCTTAAGGTTCCCCAGGTGCCCCTTGAAGGATTAAATCCCTTATTTATCTCTTGTCAACTATTATATGGTTTACCCCCTCCCACCAACTCCATGACCCAGAGCTTGAAAATTTATGTTTCTTCCCCTCAGGTATTTTTAACACCTGGATAAACGTAATATACGGTTTTAAGTCTTAATAAATGTCCGTGTTGAAATATCACTTTTATACAATGAACAAATATTACTCAATATTACTTTGTTTTTATTTATTTTATGGCCTTTTATTTATTTTATAGGCTTTACTTTTACAAGATATAAAACCTTTAATAGGTGAGTAAGTTAACAGTCGGGGCGTAGTGAATGTCAACGGAATGGCAACCTCAAATAATCCTGAACCTAACCTAGTGGGTGGGAGTACCAAAAAGCTAAACAACTTCTTTTCGCCTAACTTTCGGGCGTTTTCCACGGTTTGTTACCCCAAGAGACCAAATTCATCCGATTTTCGGAGGTCTTCCTCGATTTTCCAGGATGGACAAAATCGTACTACAATTTCACCGGATTTCCTCAATCATTTAGCCAAAAGAAACCATTTTTACCCGATCATAAGGAGTAATACTCAATTTTCACAGGATTTTGCAATTTTCTATCGGCAAAAAACACTCCATGTACCGTAATTCTACGGGGTTTTTTGAGTAAAAACCTAAATTATCACATTCAATCCAATAATTTACTTAAAATACTTCTCACCTAAATTATCGTCCCCGCCCTTTTGTATCAAGGAATAATATTTTACTTCAAATTTCTTTCATGTTTTAATTGGTTTCCAAGAAGGATTTCAAGCCATTTTTTAATAATTTTTAAATATTGTTTTCCCGTTTTAATTTTTCCTTAAAAAAATCCCCTGGCTTCTTACCTTCTCTCCACCTTAGCTTAGCTAAGAATTCTTAAAGAAGAAAAGCAACAAGACGAGTTTAATTTTCCAACAAACTTTATCAACCTTTCTAAATAATTAACTGGAAAAATTATTTCTTAATTAATTACTTTTCTCGAGCCGTCCCCCGAAAGGGAGGTTTTATTTGATTTCAAAAATGACTTTGAACTTCGGCGACAATTTAATCAGTTTATGATTCCTTAACCTTCGTATAAATTTTTTTATTAAATATTTTAATTAAAGATTTTCGTTTATTTATAAGGTTAATTTAAATAAAGGGGAAAATTTTATCCGAAGTTTATAAGCCTCGGAGATACAATTAGCTTCTAAGAGGTCGATAATTGAGGTTGAGAGGGGGGACGAAGGGGACCCGAAAGGTTTATGAAAGGGGATGAGAAAAGGGGAACGGTAACCGAGAAAACTAATCTTGTCGTATTGTGTCAAGTAATTGGTCTCATCCGATTACATCATGCCTGATATCGGTTACTTGAAATTATCCGCCCACTCGCCCACCCACTTTAGCCACTTCGATATCCGATAACTCGGATTTGATGAACTCAAGGTTTCCATTTCAATTTTTCAAAATAAGAGAAGGAAGAAAACTTTTTAATGGGGCGGTTACGTAAACGATAAGTTTGGTTCCTCTCTAAGTGATCTTAGGAACGTATCTTCCTCCTCGGGAGAACACCGTTCAAGCAGTTGAACATAAAAAATCTGCTTTTCGACATAAAAATCTGTAGTTCACCATAATTTCGGCATAATGCATGTAAAAACATCTGTTTTAATTATTATGGTCATTGTCAAGTCATCTGACTCAGTTTTAAAAGTGTCTCGCGTCGAAGAACAATTTAAATTTGCTTGTTATTTTGTAAATAATTCGTTCAAAAGATCTTAAAAATTTAAATTTAGATCTGTAACGCGGATACGATAAATTATCACAAGAAAGAAAAGAAAAATCAAGAAATAAGTATGACTTCTTCATTATTTTAGATTGACGAAAGTTAGCGATTCGGATTTCAACATTCAGGCTTTGTCGTTGGACAAAATTAACTGGTTTAATACCAAATGAAAAACAAAATTTGAAAATTCATAAAGTTTTACTATCAAATCTTCCATAATAAATTCAACAAAAGCGATTAATAGAATCAATGGATATCGGACCGTTTCGCTAAAATTAGATGAGAATTTAGAAAAGGAATATTTCGACGAAGACGGAAATATTTGTTTTGAAAAATATCCGTTAGAGGAGTTGATTGTGAGTCATCTCAACCATTTACTAGATCTCTCGAAATTTTTCCGATCCAAACACCTGATCAAATTCAACTTCATCACGTTGAAAAAAATTTATCATCGAAAAATTAATAAATCATGCGATGCTAAAGTGGTTTGCTCTTTTGAAAAAGAATGTGGAAGATTCCAAATTACTGATAGTTTTAAAATCGAAGCTCTAAGGTTTTTTGTAGATGGATCGACAAAAAACTGGTATGATGCTAATATAAAAAAAATTGGATTAAAATCGTGGACTGACTGGAAAGATTCCTTCTTAAACGTTTTGTCGACAAGGATGGTCTATAGTTAAGAAAGCGTTCGGATTTAAATACGTAGGGGGTTCGTTAGTCGACTACGGTTGGCAAAAGAAAACTTTGTCTTGAAGCAGAGCCTTCAGGAACCGAAATTTCCCGAATAAATCTGATAGTTTATGGTCTACCCAATGATGTTCAAGAAAAAATCGATCGAGAAAAAAGTAACGACCATGAATTTGTTATTTGACGAAGTAAGGAAACTTGAATTTAGTTTTAAAAAACAACCACCGATTTGATCAAAATTTCCGAACAGAAAAAAAAGCGTGAACCATGCTCACAATGTACTAAATTAGGCTACCCAAATAGGTTTCACTCAGAAGCTGAATGCCGAAATAAAAATAAGACAAATTCTTAAACTAAATATCCGGGCGAAATCAGATCCACTGATTCAAATAAAGCAATCGTTAACAGCAAACTGAAAGTAAATGCAATTTATGACACAGGTTCCAATGTAACTTTAATCAATCAACGCATTGTAGACTTGTTGTCATTAGAACAGATTAAAGAAAGAGGTGCGTTGCAAACTATCAGTGGAACTAATTTCTCTTCGGCCCGGGTAACTATAAATTTACAAATTGGAATATACAAAATTCAGTCTCATGTAACGTCATTATGAATGAAATTTTTCGTATGATTTGCTACTTGGAATTGACGGCATTAAAAAGTTTAAATTATACAAGATGAAAATTTAAACATTTTTCAAAAATCTACTAATTTGCGTTCCGAAAAGGATCAGATTGATAATATTTGCGTTCCGATAAGGATCAGATTGATATTTTACTTCCGATAAGGATCAGATGACATTTTGCGTTCCGAAAAGGAACAGATTGATATTTTGCGTTCCGAAAAGGATCAGATTGATAACATTTTGCGTTCCGAAAAGGATCAGATTGATATTTGCGTTCCGAAAAGGATCAGAGTGATATTTTTTGTTCCAATATGGATCAGGTTTTAACTCAAAACGAGTCAGAAACGGATGATACTGAAGTTAATTTCAATGAAGATTAAAAATTGATTGCCTCGAAGCTAATGTAACACATATTGATTCAGATGAAAGAAAAAAGAGATTTGGAGAATAATCAGCTATATAGTCAACTATTCGCCAAAGATAAATTCGACATCGGAAAAGTCAAGTCTAAGAAGCAGAAATTAAGCTTGTAAGAGACGAATACGTACTTCACGTGCTTACAAAACCTCGATCCCCGATGATGAAGAAATAAGGCATCAGATCAAAGCTTTATTACAACATAAAATATTAAAGAATCCGAATCTCCATTTGCATCTCCCGTAACCTTGGCTTATAAAAAAGGCGAATAATAAGTCTCGGCTTTGCATTGA